>CAHIKZ030003078.1:10000-27500 GCA_903632075.3 Acanthosepion pharaonis
AAGAGCACCATGACACAATTCTCTCTGCCAGAAATTTGGAAACGGCATTGTGTAGTTCTTGGTATTTAAACTGGAAGTTCTAATACAAACATTTCAGAGTGTTTGGGTATCAATCTGAGGACAGTGTAGAGGATTCAGAGAGAGTTGGATGTGTCTAATGGGGATTATGAAGGTATGGCAGCTTGGAAAACTCACTCTGATTGTTTTAATAAGAAAAGAACTTCCAAGTTTGTTGGTAAGGGCCTCAGACTCAAGTGCCTTGAGGAGGTAGTGCTGCCCTGGTTCAAGACTCTATATCTGGCAACAGAACTCTGCATCATGCTAAACAAGCAGGAGAACCCAGTCAGGGCTGTCAATTTCTGCGACCACATCACCCCTTACAACTAGCCACCTAACTTCCCAGACTTCAACCTTCTTGTGTGGGGTGCAGTTGAGCAAGGGACCAATAAAACTCCTTTTAACAAAAAAGATGAACTGAAGGCAAGGATTATGGCAGCATTCACCAACTTAAACAAGAAAAGTTGAAGGACATCCCAAAGTTGTCTGGACACCATTGTTGAAGCCAATGGCAATTTTATTGTCAGTCATATTTTTATTTTTGTGCAATTTAGATGACAATTTATCCATCGCACCCACATTCGTGCGTGTGTGTATATATATATATATATATATATATATATGAAGTGGTGATTAGGTTCTCAAATTGGAATAAAGTACTCAAATTGCTGTCCTTCAGTATTTGCACATTCCTGTTATCTAATTTCAAAGTACTCTTTGACACAGACTTCTTTATCACCAATATCATGATGTGCTACTCTTATGAATCAAATGTTTCCAAAAGGCAGTGCTTTTCTTGAAAATAACTGATCATTGGTAAATTTGTTAATTTCACCCCAAAATTGAGTGATTAGCAGTATGCTTTTTCTCAGGATGTTTCATGATCTTTGAGGGTCAGAAAACCACTTCAATTTCATTCCTGCTGTATGGTGGATGACAGAGTGTCTTAAGCAAAGTGAATGTAACGAAAGTCCATTTATTACCTCAGAGATGAAAGAGATGATATATAACGTGTCTTGCCTGGAAAGTGATGACAAAAAAATAAATAAACGCTATTGAAAGACACAATTTATGCGTGCATATCTCGTCCAAGATGAGACGATATTTGCACACATGCAAATTTTGGCCGTCTTGAAATAGCATAAAAAGCTGGGTGCCAGCAGCACAGAAAGAAAAAGTCATTCAGCGGACTGTGTGTGTTAGAGTTGGACATGCATATTGACTGACAGACAGACAAAGAGGAAGTTGAAGTATGCATGGCTGAGTTGGTGTTTGTTTCACAACTGCCCAGTGTAACGGCCAAGAAAGGGAGCCACACAATCTATTTTCTTGAGGCGATCGAAGAAGAAGAAGAAAAAGAGCTGGCCTGCCAGCAAGTGTCGCACTGCACTTTTTAACCCCCCCTCATCATCATTTATTTTTCTCTACAGTGAACCTGAAAAAAGGTCATGCAAATATACTGGGCCACAAATGAAAATTTAAGCTTTCAGATTTTTTTCTTAAGTTTAAAATGAAATTTCTTTTTGCAAAAAGTGACCTCTATTATTATTATAGAAAGTACAAAATATCAAAGTATGGAGCTGTTAATTAGTGTTGCCTTTGGCTCAAATACTTGCCTCAATTCAATGTAGTATTGAATGGAACAAGATCTATATTTTCTCATTGGGAATTTTTTCCCATTCTTCTTGGGAGTAATCCCAAAGCTCTTGGAGATTGCCTTTTTTGTGTTGGAGCAAATATAAGATTTTATAATTGTGTGTAAGGAGTTGGTCTGAAGAGCTGAGATTGAACTCTCAATCTTAATGAAATAAATAAATATCACTATGGTCTTTTAAGAGTTTGTTTTCTTTATAATAATAATTATTATTGGTCTGTTTTTGACATTGAGCTCTCCCTGGATCTATAGCCTTTTGGAATTATTCTACAGATTACCAAATATTATCATTATATATATATATATATATAGGGGGGGATGAGAGAGAGGTTAAAAACCAAAGTAAATTTTATTAATTAGCAGTTAGAATTCAAAAGATTATTGCTTCAAATTGATTATATTGTATAACAGCCAAAGTGTTTATTATCGAAGATCAGCAGTAATAAAAAATTGTAAACGTATCAAAAAGCAAAGTTAAAAAGAAGATTATAGATTGTTTTTTTAATATAATGTCTTCATGTTGATTTGAAATTTTCAATTGTCATTTTAGATGAAATTTGTTTTCCAGTTTTTCTCATTGTCCGAGGTGAAGTTTTCTCATAATTATTTCATGACTAATCTAGACAAGTGTTTTTTTATCTTGTTGTTTTGGTCATTATATTTTGGCTGAGAGCTCTCCAGCCTTCATTATCGATATTTGTTGCCAAGATCAATAAGGAAGTGAAAGTGACTTTTAAAAAATATTAAGAATATGGAACTTATATTTAAAGAACATATACCAGCTGAAGTGATTAAACCAACAAAGATGATGTTCATTGAATAATAGTGGATTAGGCATTTAATCATGAAAAAAAAAATTTTTAAAAAAACATTTTATAACATAAAACACCCCCCCCTCATTAAGCAAGACAACTTGAATTGGCTTTGTTTTATTTCTAAAATAAGGATAAAACAACAAAAATAATGTCAATAATAAAATAGACACACGGCAGTGTAGGAACAGTTGTACAATGGGAACTATGCAAACGTTTTGGGTTTCACCATGTAAATAAACAGTATCAGCACAATCCAGACTGTCTGGGGGAAATAAAAACCATAAAGACATCCAAGCAAGAAGACCAGGCTTGATGATTGTGAATTGGGGAGGTGGTAGGTAGAATCAGATTGTAGACATGACTCTGCCAGTAGACGAGTGAAAGAGAGTGAGAATCCCTGATACAGGAGCTGAGATAAAGGTGTAGAATATAAAAGGTTAGGACCCTGCTTATTAATAGGAGACACACTTGGAACCATACTCCATAGACTCTAGAATTCTTGAATTAAGATGAAAGAGAAAATCCAAAGAAAGCAAAGATACAAAGATTATGGTGATATTCAAGCGATTGAAAGGATACAAAGGAATTTGCTGGAAAGACTTATGTCATATAAAAAGTCTTTGGTGATGACTACCAGACATTTATAATTAAAAAAAAAATATATCAACATGAAAATTTATGTTTTTTTATTTTCAAATGGTCAAGAAAAAAATTTTACTTTCTTTTTCTGACTGAATAGATCATTAGACAGGTTGTCATTGTCATGTATCCAGGCGTCTTTTTTTCAGTCGTAATTCATCTATAAAAAGAAAATAATAAAATATTAAGAATCATCTCCAACTTTTTATTTTTGTAGAACATTTAATAATTCTTTTCTCTTTACAATTTATTCTGGATCAACTGATTTTTTTTAATTTCCTATTGTCTGACAAGGTTGTACATTGTAGTACAATGGATAATGGCTCAGGAGGAGAAATCAGAAAGGCAAGTTTGAATTTTGGTATTAAGTTTGTTACATTCACTTAGTTGCAAATATACAAAGGAAATGTATGACTCTCCTACAGCTATGGGTTGAATAAAAGATTACTTAGTTGTATATGCCTTGGTGGGAAAAATCTGTCTACAGAAAGAAAATGGCAAAAAATATATGGAAGATCTTCTGCCTAGCCATCATGAATCAAAAGAGACATGATCACCCAAATGTGTATCATGCATGCCACTGACAGTATTGATTAATTCATACCTGTAATTTCATCATTCACCAGAGACAAAACATACAGACAATCAGTTTAGTAACCAGGGACTATGATCAGAAATTGTTATCACAGTACTATATATATATATATATATATATATATATATATATTAATGTATGTTTTATTAAATAATATAGACAAGTTTTGTCTATTTTAAGTAAATCCTTTTCATATCATCTGGATTACAAAAAAAACTTTAATTTTAGTTCATTTTTGGTTTAATTAGTTAAAAAAAATTTAACAAGAACAAGACCAACCAATTAAAAAATCAAAGCTTAATAAACTCATTAATGCTAATAATGCTGAAGTTTAGTTTAAATTTGTAAAAAATCAATGGCTACATAAAATGCACTATAAAATTTAATAAACCTAACTATCCTCTCCGTATCTATCATATGCAAAATTCCAACTTTGTATATCATCTAACAAAATACATTAACCAACTCATTACTACATACCTTCCTAGTTAAATATAGTATTAAGTCAACATTAGAAGTAATCCAAATCTTAAAAGTAAAAAAACCTAATGAAATCATAGCTTCACTTGATGTTGAAACTGACTTACCAATGTCCCTTATTAGCAAAACTAATAATTTTAATAAATATATACAGTAACTCATCTTTACATTTTTTTTTACCTCCCCTTCTATTGGACATATTTAGAGGCTTACACCTTGTTTCTTGTCTAGGAAGGGGTTGTCAGTTTACATAGTACTATCTTCTCTCTCCGGCCTCTGTATTAGTGCAGGTCTGTTTCTCCCGTGATGTGCAGTCTGTGGCAACATCTCTTCATTCTGAGGGTACACCATTGACAGTTCTCTGGTTGCTGTTTCCGACTGGTAGTTAGGAACCCTAACTCTTGCGTTCTTTCTTGAGCGGCTGCTCTGATCAACAGTTGTATAATACCGGGGTGTTTGTAAGTGCCATGTCGCGCATGGAAAGGTGTCCCTGCAGTCACCTCCGGTGGGCAGCCCTGAGGCCACATAATGATGCAGATTTTGCCATTTCCTCCTCTCTGCCCGCGTCACGGTCGAAAAACTGTCTGTTTTTTTTACCTTGGGCCTTCTCATTTTGTAAAAATTAAATCCAACATGAGTTACAAAAACCGAAAGATTAACCCTAAACCAGCCTCTCAGAAGAAACCACCTAAACCCCTCAACATTTCGTTCTCCAACATCCGGGGCATTAGGACAAACTTTGAACAGTCTGGAATCTTTCCTCACTGCAAACAGCCCGGATGTACTGGCTCTCTCTGTGAGACAAACCTTGTCTCATCTATCCCCTCTTCTGATCTCTCGATCGGCTATCTTCCTCTCCTCAGAAAAGACTCTCTAACCCACATGCACGGTCTTGGTGTCTACGTCAAGGAACATCTCCCTCTGGCCAGAGTCCTCTCTCTCGAATCGCCTGACCAGTCATACATGTGTCTCCGACTCTCTCTCCTCAATGCGGTAAGCTATCTCTTCTTCCTTTACTGCTCTCCATCCTCTCAAGACTGTGAGATACTTGATAGCATTTCTGACAACATAGACAAGGCTCTCTCCCTCCACCCGTTGCTCACATTTTTTGTGTTTGGAGACTTTAACGCCCATCACACCTTGTGGCTTAAGAATGCTACTACTGACCATGCAGGCATTCAAACGCTTAATTTTCAATCTCCCATTCCCTCACACAGATAGTTAACTTCCCCACTTGTTTTTAAAAACCAGGAAACAAAAAGCCTCTCTACTCGACCTGTGCTTTACCTCCATCCCCGAATCCTGCAGCGCCTCGCAACTATGCCCTTTTGGTAACTCTGACCATGCAGTAGTATCGGTTAACATCTCCTTTAACTCCACCCCCTATAAAGAACCTCCTACCACTAGAACTTCGTTCTATTATCAACGAGCTGACTGGGACGCGTTCCGTGATTTCCTCCGCGATGTCCCCTGGGATGGAGTCTTTAAGCTCCCCGTCCAAGAATGTGCTTCTGAGGTCTCTTCCTGGGTTAAAGCTGGAATCGACGCTTTCATCCCATCAAGGAAATATAGGGTCAAGTCGCGCTCCTGCCCCTGGTTCTCGGCTGCTTGCTCAGCCGCCATCGCCCATAGGAACCACTACTTCCACCTATACCGTAGCGACATGTCTGACTGCAATAGACGTCTCTTTGCCTCCGTCCGTAACGAGTGTAAGCGTGTCCTCAATGATGCTAAGTCACTATTTGCGGCTCGGATGAAGAAGCGTATTGCATCTCGCAAATTTGGCTCCAAAGATTATTGGCGTCTCTGCAAGAGAGTATTGAACAATTGCAAACCCCCTATACCTCCTTTATTCAACCAGTTCGAAGTCTTGACCTCCTCTACCGACAAGGCTGAATGCTTTGCTCGGAAATTTTCATTCAACTCGACGCTCGACTCTTCCCGTGTACCCATACCCGACTTCCCTCTTAGAACTGAGGCCATATTGAGTGGGTTAAACATAACCCCATCTTTGGTACTGGGCATTATCTCAATTTAGATCCCAACAAGGCTAGTGGTGGAGATGGGATACCAGCCATTGTCTTGAAGAAATGCGCGCCTGAACTGGCGCCCGCCCTTTCTAAACTATACAACTACTGCCTCAAGGAATCTTGTTTTCCTGACTGCTGGAAGTCCTCTTCGATCGTTCCTGTCTTCAAGAACTCTGGCGACCCCTCTGACCCTTCCAACTACCGTCCTATCAGTCTCCTTCCCCTCTTCGGCAAAATCTTTGAAGCTCTAATCAATACCGGGTGGTTAACCACCTCACATCCCATAATCTGCTCTCAGACAAGCAATATGGTTTCCGCTTTGCCAGATCTACAGCCGATGTGCTTACAGCCATCACTGAAACAGTCTACCGAACTCTTCAAAATAATGGGGAAGCCCGAGCCGTGGCACTAGATATCTCCAAAGCATTTGATAGGGTTTGGCATGCCGGCCTTCTCCGCAAGATCCAGGGTTATGGCATTACGGGTCGATTATTTAACCTAATACAATCATTCCTGTCAAACCGTGAATTGAAGGTCGTTCTCAACGGATTCTCCTCCAGTTCCTATCCCACGAACGCAGGTGTTCCTCAAGGCTCCATCCTAGGCCCCCTCTATTCCTTATCTACATAAATGACCTTCCTGACGCCATAGATTCCCAAGTTGGCATCTCTACGCGGATGACACCACAATTTATTCCTGCCTCAAAAACAAATCTAGTCTCGCTGACAAAACTCACCTTGCCGTGCGTCTCGAAAAAGGACCTCCAATCGATTGTGAACTGGGGCATGAATTGGCTGGTCAACTTCAACGCTTCAAAGACAAAACTGCTCTCTATTAATCACCACAGAGATCCTTCCTTCCCTCCATTAGAATGTCTGACGCTCAACTTCTCGAGAGCAACTCTCTGCGGCTTCTCGGTCTCACATTGACTGCTGACCTGAGATGGAATAAATACATTGAGTCAATTGCCTCGTCCACTGCAAGGAAAGTTGGCTCCCTGAGCCGCGCCAGGAAGTTTTTCTCCCCGGAGTCGATCCTCCAGATCTACAAATCCACAATTCGCCCTTGCATGGAGTATTGCTGCCATATATGGTCTGGTGCCCCTTCTGTTTGCCTCGGGGTTCTTGATAGGCTCCAGAGGCGGATATGCAATATGGTTGGCCCTGCCCTGGCGTCTCGTCTACAGTCACTTTCTCACAGACGCGCCGTCGCCTCCCTCTGTCTGTTCTACAAATACTTTCATGGAAATTGCTCCGAGGAGCTGCATTCGCTGGTTCCCAGACGTCATGAGTTCAAGCGCCCTACGAGGCTGGCATCCCGCTCTCCACCCTTCACTGTCGAAACTCCTAAATGTAGCCGTCTCTTCTACTCCAATAGCTTCATGTTTCGCACCTCTCGCCTGTGAAACTCCCTTCCCTATTCCTGTTTCCCTGTGAGCGATAATCTCCAGCTATTCAAGTGTAATGTCAATCGACGTCTCAAGTTGCCTTAATCTATCCACTACCCTCATCCTTTCTTCTATCACTCCTATCTGATCTTCCTCTAAACTTTCTGTAACCCCTTGCGTCCTAGTGGCTTCCCGCCTTGCTTGGGGTGAAATGCTTAAAAAAAAAAAAAAAAAATATTAAAAAAATATATAATATATTATAGAAAATACTATATCATAAAAATACTATGAATGTCCAATTTTCTTAAATTAAAAATATTAATAATATATATACAGAAATGATGGTGTGAAATGGGGTTCAGTACTGGGTTATGACATTTAAAAATTTATTCAAATATATATATATTTATAAATTATTGAAAATAAAATATTTACAAAAAAAACCATACATCGACCTAAGATATGTTGATGATATATTTATGTTTTTAAAAATTAAAGATGAAATAGATTCAATTTCAAAAAATTTTCAAAAATAATTTGTCCTTAAATTCACATATGAACTCAATAGTTCTATTAAAATCACCTTCAAAATTGACATATTGATAAACACAAAAAATAACAAATTTACTATTTTGCCATAAAATTTTTACAAGCATAAATTCATGTACACTTAATTACAAAAAGTTGAATACCCATGTTTATACAAAATAGCAATTATAAAAAATATAATACATCATGCAGAAACTAATTCATCCACAAAACAGATTTTTTACAGTGAACTAAAGAATATAAAACAAATACTTAATAATAATAACTTTCCAAACTATATAGTTGATGAACAAATAAAATTTTTGTTTTAGAAATCTCAATACTAATAAAATAGTACATAATAATGCTTCAACTAATCTCAATCATATTAATCCTATATTATAATCAAATGCATACGAATTATAAACAAGATGAAAATATACTAGTAAAAATTTTAAAAATACTAATAAATCTACAACAGATCAGAGTTAGCAAATTTAAAAATTAATCATATACTACATTAAATCTAGTATATATCCAACAAATTCGCAATGATTCTCTTATACCTATGTTAGCGATTAATAGTTAAAAAAAAAAATAACATAGTTTACAAAAATAAAAGTTAAATCTGAGAGATTGTATCTCCAACAGATTAAATAATATTTATGTTGGTCACACCACAAACTCGCTTTCATGACACTTAACTCTACATTAGAATGATAATTCTAACATTTTTAGGCATTTAAACAACATGCCTGGCCACATACACAATTCTGGAAAATCCTTGTTGAAAACACAACTATACTTAAACATGAAAACAATAAACAAAAACTAAAAATTCTTGAAGCTGTTTACATAAAACAGTTGAAACCTAACCTGAAGAAAATAAACTATGAAATCGCCACAAATATTCTTAAATGCCTATAATTGTTAACAGAAGCCATTGGTTTATACCAACGGCTTCCCATACTTAATACTTCTCGTTTTCACTCTCACAGGGTCATGTGTGATGTCATGATGTGAAAATTGTTTTTTTTGCTTTCATTATATATTAATCATATTACATGAATTTGTTGTTGCTTAGAAATCTTCCATGCAATAAAACAGACTATCATTGTTGATATCTCAGTGTATTGTTTAATTTATTGTAATGTACTTGTCATCTCTGATGATGGCTTATGTAAGCCAAAAGCTTGGATAGGATTAAAAAGACATATATCAATATGGTAATTTTCTTTCATCTTTCAATGATAATGTTATTAAAAAGTTTATCAGATGATATGAAAGGAATTTATTAAAATAAATAGACAAAACTTGTCTATATTATTTAATGAAACATGCATTAATAAAAAATTATATATATAATGAATACACACAATATATATATATATATATATATGTATATGTATGTGTATTGTGTGTTTTGCATTTGGAAATGATGGGACAAAATTGAAAAATTTATATTAAATGGAA
This sequence comes from Acanthosepion pharaonis, assembly GCA_903632075.3. NCBI lineage: Eukaryota > Metazoa > Mollusca > Cephalopoda > Sepiida > Sepiidae > Acanthosepion > Acanthosepion pharaonis. The sequence goes on from CAHIKZ030003078.1 coordinate 19,659, forward strand.
TGATTATCCCAATAATGTATTGGATTTTGCTTTAAAGTTTCAGGTTGGAATGAAAACAAATCTTTGTTTTTTGAAAATTTTTTAGATTTTTAGGATAAATAGGATTTGAATAAATTATATTATAGAACAAAATAAAATATCAAAGTATTTGTTTTGTTTTTATATTATATATATATATATATTTCATTAAAGATCAAGAACAAGGTATTTGAAATTAAACAATTTTTATTTAATTTTTATTTAATTTTCTTGTGTTCAAACAAGTTTTTCTTTTCTGGACACAGAATGATATTGATGGATTGAATTTTGTCCAAATGTTATATAATTTTGAAACTTGAAGCAATTTTTTTAACTCTATTATCAATAATTGATTTTATTTTTTTTTTTTTATATGGATTATATATATTTATTATGCATAAAATATCTAAATTTATAGGGATGTTTTATTTTCCAAAATTTTCAGCACATTTATATATGTTCAATTGTATTAATTATTAATGTGTTTGGCTTTTTATTTTTATTAGTTATAAAATGTTTTCCATTACTTTTTTACATGTGGATGAGATAATTATGTTTGTATTTTATTTTTACTAGTATGTTTCGGATGGGGTTTGGTTTTTTATTTTTGTGTGTGTTTCAATGGGTTCTAATGGATTTGAATGGTCGAATAGGTGTAATGTAAAAAATCTTAATAGGCTGACAGTATGTAAATTTATTGTAATTATTTATGAGTTCAGTTTTTGATCATGAACACTTAATTTGATTAAAAATTATTTATCTTCTAAATAATTTTTGTTCTTTTTTTAGTTTTATTTTTTGCATCCTGTGTTATATTTTTGAGGAAAAGGTTGACTGTTTTTTTTTTTTTTATTATAGATGATTAATTATTTTGCAAGGGTCATACATGGGGATAGTAAAATTTGAATTTTTTATGACATTTAATTATGAAAATAAAATTATTCCTGATAATGGCTAAATTTATATTTTTTTTGCTAAAATTACAGAATTTTTTGGACAGTTTTTTTATATATTAAAATAAAAATGGAAATATTTTGCTTGAACACATTAAAAATTAAATAAAAGTTTAATGTAGTAAAATTTTCTGAAGAAATATGTTTTAAGGTATGCTATACTTATTTATTAAAAAATATTTTTGAATATCAGAGATAGAACATATAAAAATATAAATATAAATGTGAACATTGAGGTCAACACTCAGAGGTGACAGGCTGTTTCATGCTGGACACAATCGTCCATATATATATTTTAGAACTTGGTGGTAAAAATTTTAAATCAGCACATTCCAAGTAGATCTGTTTTTTCTTTTTCTATTAGCTTGTGTATCAGATTGTGCTACTATTATTTTATTTATTACCAGTGATATTATATAAGGTCCTGGTCTTAGGTTTATTGTGAAGTTTTGAATAGATTAAGCAACTCTCAATGTATTTTTTTTAGTGAAATTTTTTTCTCTAATCAGGCTGGCATTTATTAAATCAAAATTATAGTCAGAAAATTACAGTTCACCAAATTAAGTGTATTTGAAGTGTTATTAAACAGCATATAAAAATGATTATCATATTGAATTTAGATTTTTTTGAAAATGGATGTTTCACTGATGTAAAGTAATGAGCATTTTATACATTCTATTTTGTATATTCTTGCCTGTTCAGTTGTTATTTGCAATTTTGTTTTGTATATAACTATAGATCTTATTGTTTTAAAGGTTGTGTTCAGAATGTGTCAAGATTGAACAATTTTTTTTTCCATTTGGCTCTTATATAGTCTGTAATTAGGATCATGTATCTACTTTTGTTATGGTTGTCGGGATAATTATTATCTGTGAATTTTTGTATTTTTCTTCTGTGGATTTTGTACAGGAAATAATTTGGGTAGTGGAGGTGTTTGAAAGTGTTTTTGATGAACTTCTCTACTTCAGTCCAAAATTGGGGGCTACAGATTTTAAGGGCTTTTTAAATAAAAAGCCAGAATTATGACTGTTTTAATTTTTTTTTGTGATGAGTTTCACATTTAAATTTATAAGATCATTATTTGTGGATTTCTGATAGACTTTTAGTTATGTGTATGTGTGTGTGTGCATATATATATATATATATATATATATATATATATATATATATATATATGTATAGAAAAAGATGTTATAGTTGATAAAACGTGTATATTTTAAAAAAGAGAGAAACCACAAATGTTTACCTGGAAAAATTCAAAGTCGAGATAAAAATGATATTCAAAAGTCAAGTAATCTTTTCATATAATATTATTAATGCTCTATTTTTAATATTATTTTAATATTTTTAATATTAAGCCCTATATGTAAAAATATCTGCTGTTTCTTAAATATATATATATATATAATTCAGTATGTAACACACAGAAGTGTCACCACTGCTGAAACACATTACTCAATGCACAATTGTGCTTACAGCCTCTGTTTGGTCCACATAAACATTCAGTAAGTGTTGATGAATGCCAATGAGTACAATTTATTTTTTTTACATGAAATATATAATAATTTCACACGTAAACATACATAAACACACAGAAATATATATGTACACACACTCAGATATATATATATATATATATATATATATATATATATGGGTGTGTATGTATAGGATCTGTGAGAACAAAATGATTTCCAAATCACAAAATATAGCATTGAAGCAATGAAAAATAAAAGTAAAAGAATGAAAAATCAAAAGAAACCTCGTGCTTCTTGGATTAATTGAAGAGCTTTTTGGCATCCTCTCTGTTGACGTGGAGACATAATTTGTATGTGGGACACAGCTGTTCCATCAAGGGTTTGCACAGCAGAAGGGCCTCGTATAGACCTGGGTGAATTATTAAGTGCCATATCTTTTGCAGTAAGCAAAGCTGCTTCAAGGTTAACACTTTCAAAATCCAAAGACTGATTCCATATATCTGGATCATCTACAAAATAAGAAAACCAGGATTTGCCAATTTTGTCATGGCCATCAATTCTGACAAATATACCAAAATATATCTGCGTATATGTTTAATGATGTGTGTTATGTGACAACATGCAGAGTTCTTAGCTAATTCTAAGTCAGGATGTATTAATTTTTGTGTCAATATTTGAAGCTTATGCTGCCTATACAAGATAATTAGAAAAAATGTTTTAATGCTTCAATTTATAGAAAATGTTTTAATACCCTAATTTATAGAAAATGTTTGAATGTCTCAATTTATAAAAAAATGTTTTAATGTCTCATTTTATAGAAAATGTTTGAATGTCTCAATAAAAAATGTTTTAATTTTTCAATATATAAAAAATGTTTTAATGTCTTAATTTATAAAAAATATTTTAATGTCTTAATTTATAGAAAATGTTTGAATGTCTCAATTTATAAAAAATGTTTGAATGTCTCAATTTATGAAAAAATGTTTTAATGTCACATTTTATAGAAAATGTTTGAATGTCTCAATAAAAAATGTTTTAATGTCTTAATTTATAGAAAATGTTTTAATGTTTCAGTTTATAAAAAAAAATGATAAAATGGCAAACTAATATGCAACTTGTAAAGTGAAAATTAATTGTAAAGGATTATTTGGTGTATATGTTCAGAATAATGGGATCTGCTTGGTGGCCAAGATAGTTGCATATTTTCCTATTCCCTCTTGTTATTTCTATCCATTTGTCAATGAAAACACAAACAGTTCAGTTTAAACAGAACCTGTATAGTGGGTGATATAGGTATTGCCCAGTTCACACTCCTCTCTGGATTTTTGAACAGTAGAGATTTATTCCTTGTTCCCTGATATTGATATCTCATTCAAACTCCTCCCCAGTCCTTTGAACAGGGGTAGAAATTTATCCCTTGTTCCCTGTTTAGAATTTGTCTTTTAGTTCTTACTAAAGGCTTTTCATTCTCTTTCATACCCAGTAGGCCTATGTGTTTTATTTGCATTATCACCTTGTTTAGGGTGAATTGATTTAAAAAAAAAAGAAAAAAATAGTTGTGCATTCCCAATCTTTTCTTGCTGTTTGAACACAGTTTAAAACAATTATATTAAACATAGGCCCACCCCAATTTGACTATTGTTGCAACAAGTTCTTTGTATCTCAATTTCTCTTCATTTCGTTCCAATATAAAAAATGTCACCTATTCAATATGCTTAAACTTATGTAAACATTCTAATATAAAACTTGATATTTACTGAAAATGCAGAGAACCATTATTAAATAGAGTCATGACTTGGTTAATTAATATTTAAAATTACAAATTAAATCTCTTTAGGAGATTGTACATAACCATAAGTTGTCCCTTCACAATATCCTTTGGCTCAAATAATTTTCTTATACATCAGATTCAAGAGTTCAGTAAATTAATTCTTTAAACCCTCAGTAAGTTCAATAATTTTTTCCAGATATATATCAGGTTAATGGTCAGAGTTGAATCAGACCAAGGAACAGTAGTATTAAAAAGTGCTCAATACACGTGAGAAAAAAAATAAGTAAAAATAAAAATAATAATAACATGTAGAGCTTTTAAGTTTAAAAATCAGGTCAATTAAAATAGTCGACCACAGTTTCGACCAGGTGGTCTCATCAGGCAATAATTTAAAATGACCATTTTTGATGCTTTATTTCAAAAATATTTTTGAAATAAAGCATTAAAGTGGTCATTTTTAAATTATCACCTGATGAGACCACCAGGTTAAAATATATTTCAATTGACCTCCTGATTTTAAATCATATATATATATATATATATATATATATATATATATATATATATATATATATATATATATGATTTTAAAAACACCACACACATTTTACATCACATACATATACATACATACATATATATATATATATATATATATATATATATATATATATATATATATAAATACATACACACAAGTTTCATTAAAAACAACTGAAAATTTACAGCAGTTGTTTTTTTATTTAATTTTTTCATGCATTCTTATAATTTTCTTCTTTTTTGATCTTATAGAAATTGTCCAATTGTTTTGTATATCTGAGCACTTTCGGCTATACCATTATCAAAAATGAATTTTATTTTTACATTTAACTGATTGTATGATTTGGTTTGGTTTGTTTTATGGCATATCAACCTCAATGGGGTACCTAATACTAACAAGATTTTTATTGCTGGTAATAATTTTTCCAAAAATGCATTGTTGGTAATATTTTTTTTTTCATTTTTCAAAAAATGTATAGTTGGTAATAATGTATTGCTGGTAATAATTTTTTTACAAAGCATTTCTGGTATTAAAACATATTTTTACACTAATAGTGTTCTGACCCCAGTTTGTGATTTAACTAATTGCCTATAGCTGGGACCATGACAGGTGCCACCACCCTGGGTCAGGGTGGACCTGGGAACACCAGCAATTAAGAGGTGGTTCCACACTTCTCAAAACCTCCTGATCAGAGGCCTTGCTGTTGTACGTAGCTTATCTTCTTACCCAGGACGAGATTGTTTTATGTATGTATCTAGAGTTATAGGAAATTTTTTAGTTTCCAAATAAGGCCAGCACATTGTGGCCATGTTCATAGGTTATATTATTGAGTGTTGTTTTTTTCTTTTTTATTACTAATACTTTCATTATTTTCAGCCTTTTTTGTGGATGAGGCTATTATATTTGCATTATCAACAAGTATGTTGTGGATGGAGTGTGATAGATCTAGAAGAAAATTATAAGAACATGAAAAGACTTAACCACAGTACCTTGTTAGTCATTTTTAATTAAACTTGTATAAAAGAGGGATTGCTGCCCAAATACACAATTATATATATATATATATATTTTTTTTTTTTTTTTACCAAAATGATCTTCTGGGAGCAGATTTGACACACTTGACTTTTCACGGGAATTCGTTTCAACCGTATCTGTTCTCCTGGCAGCATTCTGCCCTGTTGACTCATTCTGTACACTGGTTTCTTTTTTACTGGCTATATTATCCTCTGTAGTCAAGGCAGATATTGAGGGCACAAGTGGTGTTGAAGCTGCATTTGGCTGACCTGAAATATAAACAAAAATCAGTCTGCTTGATTCAAATCAACATCTGGTGAATAATTAATTCTTTTGCTATTACCTAAGTATCTATGGTGTGTAAAACACTTCTTATATTCCTTCCAAACCACATTAGTTAACTTACGGTTCAAGAACCCATATATGTTATTTGAATGAAGAAGATGCATGATCAAACATTCAACAAGGTTAAAATAACCACTATTCTACCATTATGACTGCAAATTATAAACAATATATAGATTATTATACATGATTGCATTCCTATCAGCTTCAAGTGTATTCTGGGGACAGAGTCATTACTGGGGATGAAAAGTGGATTTAATTAATTGATTGATTTGTTTTTTTTATGGCTTATCAACCTTTTTCAAGTTATTTAAAGCCAGAAAATATTTTTAGATGGTAAGAAATCTTTTGGAAATAATAATCATTTACTGATAGGCGTTCTACTAATTAACCCATAGCTGGGGGAGAAAAATTGAATTCATAACTTTCACAAGGGTATTTGTGCATAAGTGAATATAATAGACTCAACTGGTTCTCCAACTTCCAGTTCTTAGCCATTATCCATTACACCACCCACACATCCAAGCTTAGAGTACCTAGTATTCCCAAGTGGCCACCCATCTAGGTATTGATCAAGCTTGATGTTGCTTAACTTTGGTGATCATATGAGAACTAGTGTTTCAATGTCATATTGCCATAAGCCCTGATGGGAAGTGGGTGCTTTACCACAATGTTAAGCAGAGTCATCAGTGGGGATCCCCATGATAATATACAACCCTATACTGAATGAATAACTAGTTACTTATTTATTACACCTGGTACCATCATCTCACCCATGTACTCTACCTATGCTGATGATTAGACAGTGCTGTGTCAGTATCAGTATTACAAAGTTAGGAAAAAAGATCATAGTTTAATGGTATCAAGGGCCAAGATCAATTGTGATAAGTCCGTGGGCTTGTGGTTGGGTTCATGAAAGGAAGTTTCCCATCCTGGGTCTTTCATTTAGACAGACATGCCATGCCAGATATTTAGTGTCTAGTTTGGTTTTGACCTCTAGCTGAAGAAAAATTGATTCAAAGTACTGGAAAAGGCCAAGGCTGCAGCTTATCTGTGGTTTTGGAAGAATCTTTCCTTAAAGAGGAAGTTCTATGCTTTGCATATCGATTGCATGTAACTTTACTGACTCTCAATTATTCCACTTTCATTCACTAAACTAATTCATCTAGTTTATGTCTTGTTCCATCTTTTGTGTGTGTCAAGGCTCCTCAAATGCATCCAGAAATATGTTATCTTTATCTGAAGGCTGGACAGGTATGCCAAATGTTGAATTTCATAAACATATTCTCTGCATTAGATTAAATGTGTTTGCAAAAGAATGGTAATTACAAATTCTTGAAAGAAGATGCTAAAAACTCTTTCCGACTTTGAGAAGTGTGTATTCAAACAAGAGGCCTGTTATATATAAGGCATTATATCATGCCTGCTTGAATGGTAGTTGTTGTTCAAGATGATTTGATTGATGAGCTCAGTTTGACAAAACAGGCAGATCACACTTTATGGCCTTGGGTGTCTGGGTTCGAAATCTCTTGATAACGACAAGGCATTTCTCAATTAGCTGATGTTGTGAAATGCACTCTGGATCAAAGAAAAGATTCTGTTCAGCAAGACTGGCAATTTTGTCAATATGCATGCACTGTGATGATTAGGAGTGATCCCTTGGACACTCCCTCCTTTTACTGCAGCCTGGTGGGAAAGTTCTTTGTCCTGGAGACTAGTTCT
>CAHIKZ030003078.1:32500-107500 GCA_903632075.3 Acanthosepion pharaonis
TAAATAATATTATCTTGAATTTTTGTTCTTATTGGATAAAGCATTGACAATTATTAATTTTAAACTTGGATTTATTTCACCCTAATTTTGTTTTCTTCATTTTTTTATGTGTTGTTTACTAAACAGTGATAAAATGACATTCTGAGAATTGTTCAAAAAGAAATAAAAAAGAAATACCAGCAAAAAATTAGGTTACTTTTTCTACAGATTTATTTAAGAAAAGGACAATCCATATTGCTAATTTCTGTATATAGTGCTTGTATGTAAATGGTGTCTATCGTAAGAAGTTAGATGTATGCTGTTCAGTTAACCCAAATGTTTGAGCCATACCTAATTTATATAAACCTAAGGATATGATAAAGCCATACAATTGAAAAGTTTCAGCATAAAAATCTGGTGGTAGATTGAGATACAACTGGGATGTCCTGGGTTATTGCCTCACTCCAGAGCCATCACTTGAAGTTTTTCGGTGAGTGTGAAATTTGTGTGTGTGTGTGTGTGTATATATATATATATATATATATATAAATGTGAAAATATTAAAACAAATAAAAATTGTTCATAGACTTGTTTTGATCAGTCTGTTTCATGCTGACAATGCAATCGTCATGAAATGACATTTGCATCTAGAAATGATTTGACTTCCATGTTCACTTTTATTTTTAAATGCTCTATCTCTGATATTTACTTTTTTTTATCCCTAAATATAGCGCATCTTAAGACTATATTTCTTCATATATATACACACATACACACATGTATATGTATATATATATTACACTCACACACTGAAAAATATAAATAGTGTGGATATAGAAATGAACAGTGCATAGTAAGTGTTAGTTTCACACCTTAAGTGATCACAGTCTGATGATGGCTTCAGGTGTGAAATTGTCAGTCACTAAGCAATGTTGATTTTTCTGTCCATAATATTTATATCTACAAAAACTTTTTCCTTGACATTGAGCACTCTTTCTATCATAAATATAGCAAATTTTAAACACACACACACACACACACACTATATATATATATATATCAAAATAAAGAGAAAGAACAGTCAGATTAATAATCCACAGTTCTTTAGCATTTATTTTTTAAAAAGTGCTCAATACAAAGTAAAGCATAATACTATATTATTATTATTTTAAAATATTTTTTCCTTGCGACACAGAAATTTAATTTAATTTTAACATTACCATGTCTAATGCATCATTGAATGTACTAAGTATTGCATTTTAGGTCATGATAATTTAAATATACAAAAAATTGATTTAATCATACTAGATAAAATTTTTTAAGATAGTCCTAAAGTATATAAAAAAATAATTAAAAAAAAAACAAAATGTCAAAATTAATACATATACCTCTCTGCATTATTTCATTGTATTTTATGTTCTTAATAGGAAGCAATGGTAGAATGTCTAATACATGACGGCTCATCTAGACAAGCATGAATTACATATCTACAACTAAACACTAACCTACATTTTTTCACTTTTCTATTTTAACTTAGATCTGTCTTTGGATTAATCAAATAAGACAACACCCATAAAATAAATTTTGTAATCTTATTCCCCCTCCTACTTAAACTCTTCAATATAATACTACTTTGCTTTCAAAAGTAAATCATTTTTTTCTGAAGTCATTGAATATCACTTGAAAATGAAACAATAATTTTAAGTTCTAAAACATTGAAATTTCTATGTCATGAACAAAAAAAAATATTTTTTTTATATATATATATATATATATATATATATATATACACACACACACACATATATGTATATCCGCTTAAAATTAAATAAATAAAAACATGCATACATAAAGATAACTAAAAAGTTCTTTCCATTTAAAAAAAATAAGACAATTTTTTAAATTTTTTCTTTAATTTTAAGGATGGTAACACATTTAGCATCTGTATCATATGGTGTAATATCATATATAACATGTTTACCAACTGTATCATGCAACTTTACATACCACTTCTGACATTTTTAGTCAGTTACAATAACTTCATAAATTCCACAAATCTTTTTTTTTCTGTATCTGAGTTGGATTTTTCACCTTTCTGTTTATAAAAATGCACAATATGTTGAAAATGTGGCATATTTTCTTCAGTCTTTGATGTTAAACTTAACAAACAAAAAAAAAAAACCACCAATTTTGACAAAAATTCCGATTTGTATGCTCATCTGACAACTGTCAGAATAGAGCGAAAAGTGATCTTTTTGCATGAAATTAAAACTAAATACTCTTAATACCATATCACAACACATGCACAACAAACATCTTGGCCAACCCAATATGGAGCAGAAAAAGGAGAAAGAATTTTTCATTTTTTTCTTTTTTTTGTACCATTTTTTTTATCATTCACTTCTCCATAGATAAATGAGGGGGTGCTGATATTGTCAATTTTAAAGACCTCTATATTATTACAGTTAAGTCAGGGAGCCTTCACTCCAACTTGTAACATGTCACCAAGTACTGACTTTAGGACGTAGACAATCATGGCTCTCCACAATTTCCTTCTTTTTTTTTTTTACCATGCATTCTTGAGAAACATAGTTGAGTGATTTCCCACTGTTTAGAATTGAGAATTTTCCTTTTTTTAATTTGGCTGCCAACCAAGGCTTAGATAACCCAGCATCTTTACCCTGCTATTTATTTGTTAACTGAGTATTGTTTAAGTTTATTTTAGTCTGGTATGATGGAAAATCATGAGGAAGAATATTCATCTTTTTAATATTTTTTTCATAATGTTTTTAAAAATAAGATGAGCACTGCCAATTAACTTTTCTTATCTTTGAGATGCCATAAAGGATCTTGTATAGCACACCTGATGATCACCTTGGTTATGGGACCAAATATCAAAGCCCCCTTGAGCTATATATAAACATACATATTGTTTCTTCTATGTGCTGTTCCGTTCAGGAGATAGGCAATCATGGCTCTCCACAATTTCCTGTCATTCGTAGCTCTTAATAAAATTTGTCTTTTTGTTATTTCTCCTAAACCTTGTTCTGCCATCCATTTACTGAAGCTCGCTAGGTGGGTTATGCGTTGTTTTCTTCTGTTCCTCTTGTCTTCAATCCGTCCTGTGAGTATCAAATTTGCTAAGCCCTCTTTCTTCATTATGTGCTCTAGAAATTTCAACCATCTCTTCCCCTCCAAAATAGCCCTTAATAAATTTGATCTTTTTGTTATCTCTCTTAAACCTTGTTCCGCCATCCATTTACTCAAGCTTACTAGGTGGGTTATGCGTTGTTTTCCTCTGTCCTTCTTGTCTTCAATCTGTCTTGTGAGTATCAAATTTTCCAAGCCCTCTTTCATTATGTGCCCTAGAAATTTCAACCGTCCCTTCCCGTCCTATATAGCCCTTAATAAATTTGATCTTTTTGTTATCTCTCCTAAACCTTGTTCCGCCATCCATTTACTCAACTTTATATGCCCTAGAAATTTTAACTGTCTCTTCCTGATACAAGTTTCCTTTTTGTTTCTATTTTCTCTAAAACTCTGCTCACATGTTTGGTTCATGGTATACTCAGCATCCTTCTGTAGAGCCAAATTTCAGTTGCTTAAATTTTTTCTTTGTTTCTAATAAAATTTTGCTGTTTCTCAATACTCTGCTTAGCTCTTGGTATGCATTTTTGGCTATCCCAATGTGCATTCAGATTTCATTGTTGCACTTTCCGTCCAATGTTAAAACACTTCCCAGATATTTTAATTTTTGTACTTGTTTGATTTTTGTATCTCCAATTTGTAATTTGCATGTTGGGCCACCCCTTTTGCTAACAACCATACACTCTCTTCTTGCAGTTGATGTTAGTCCTTTCTTCTTGCTTAAGTCATAAATGTATAAAATATTTGAACAATTATGAATGTATCTTTCAATTATTATAATTGAAAAATATTTTTCTCAAAATCCAGTAAAGTATTTGTTAAATTAACTATTAATTAACTATTTTCATTAATTGTAACTTCTTTGAACAACTATTTTATTCCTGAGCAATTCTTATTGAGAGAGTGAAAATTAACTACCAACATATCTGCCCTGGTGTAATATTCGATGAAAAAGGATTTTACAAGTAAGCACAAACTTCAAAAATATATAACTACATATAATGCAAAAAAATAATTTTTATATAAGGTTTTTTTCCATATTTCTTTTAATGTATGCTAAAAGTACGGTAAATACAACTAATACCATATTTGGCTTCATATAAAAAAGTGCCCTGTGCCTAATATTAGGTGTATTACAGATGGTGGATGATTGAGTGCTGTACTGGCATACTCAGCCATCAGATGAGCCTAAGTCCTCTAGATATAAAAATTCTTACTAGTAATTTTTTTAAGTTTGCTGAAATACCAATTTCTGTTAGAATGCATTCAGTTTTTTTCCATTTGCTTGTTATATATTACTGGTAATATTCAGTAAAATATTTTACTTTGTCTGCACATACTGTAATTATCTATAAGAATTAATTCACATTTATTGGTTCTTAGACATTTAACCAAATGGAGATTTAGCTGAAAATGTAGTGGCGTACTTACATGTATGTTACACTCTTTATCGTAATGTGCTACATATATTTATATATATATTTACTGTATTATTTATAATTTTTTGTTTTTTCTTTGACAGGATTTTTTTAAAAATCTATTCTGTATACTATTTACTTTATTTGGACTATTGTCCTCATCTTTGTCACCATATTTATTACGTCTTGGCTGTTGTACGCTCCAGCCTTCTTCAGGTGGTTGGAATGTCGAACTGAACCCTTTATTTCACTCACTGGGGTAGATTGTTCTAGTTTCACGTACTATGTCCAATGGATGTCAGTTATCAGTTATCTTCTGTTAATTCCCTTCTCCAAGTTCTCCACCGCCTTAACCAGGTATTGAACTCACACATGTTAATGACGACTCTCTTGAAAGAAATACTTACTTTTGTACTTTTTTGTTATTGCCAGAATTTCCATCAGAATTTTCACCTTCCATTGCTGATGGTTTCATTTGATGATTTTCATTTGTGACCTGTGCTTTATCAACACCTGCTAATGATGGTGATGATGATTCTGCTGCTGCTGATGATGATGATGGGAAAACTTTAGAAGCTTTATTCTCTGTCACAATTCTGTTTGTTGCGTGAGGATCAAGAAATGTTTTACTGAAGGTTTGGTCTTTAGAAGAGATTTTAGCATTTGACTTGACTTCTCTATGTCTGGCCTTCCAAGCTTTGCAAATGCTTTCATCAATAAAATTCTGTTTCATTTCAGAAATATCATAATTTGGTGGCATCTAAATAAAAAAAGAAAGAAAAAGAAGTTAACATAAAAAATGGAAATAAGAAATGATCACTATCAAAAAAAAAACATCACTTACCCTACACCACTTTTTGACAGAATGTTAACAGCACCCCCCCTCTCCCACATACAAACACATCTTTGGATCACATATAAAACTCCATGAATTTTTCCCCTCCAAAATGGCTTGAAAAAAAAAAACAAAAAAAAAACATAAATCTTATCTGTGAAGTCAAGGTATATGCTATGCTAATTTTTAGTCGTATGTTGTTGACATAATTATACTTTCAATTGTACTACATTGAATATGAGGCAGAGTTAAAGTATAAATTGCTACAAGCCACATTCATTAAGAAATGAACTTAAATATAAATAACCACATTTAAATGACTTTGAATGGTCCAATAATGGTTTGGTTGGCAATTCCAGCCCATATCATACCAATACCATCTTCTTGTTACCTTCTTTTAGCCACAGATATATCTGAATTGGATAAAATTCATCCTTGGGCCTATCAACCAAGTCCAGCAAGTGTTGCTCAAGATTTGTCCGAGAAAAGTAAATTAGAAAAATCATTTTTCATGCATTTCTTCAACCAATTTTGATAATTTAAAATATTTGCTTTAACAAGACGATGTTGCCTAGAGGTTTTTTCAGATCCCAATTCAAAAAGTATTCTACATCGTTTGTTCTTCTGGACTCCTTCAATTCCAGCATTTTCAAAGATCTGAGTACTGATCAAAAGTGATTGTTTTGCTATAACGCACTTTAGATTCATCTTGATGAAGCAAGTTAGTAAAGCCTTTTCCTTTCCTTAAAGTATAAATAACTACATTCCACATTTGATATCAAGTGGGGGTTACGTATAAATAACCACATTTGATATCAAATAGGTTTAAGTATGAATAACTACATTCCACATTTGATATCAAGTGGGGGTTACATATAAATAACCACATTTGATATCAAGTAGGGTTAAGTATAAATAACTACATTCCACATTTGATATCAAGTGAGGCTTACATATAAATAACCACATTTGATACCAAGTAAGGCTAAGTATAAATAACTACATTCCACATTTGATATCAAGTGGGGGTTGTGTATAAATAACCACATTCGATAACAAGTAGGATCAAGTATAAATTACTACATTCCACATTTGATATCAAGTGGGGTTTACATATAAATAACCACTTTTGATATCAAGTAGGGCTAAGTATGAACAACTACATTCTACATTAGATATCAAGTGAGGGGTTACATATAAATAACCACATTCGATAACAAATAGGCCTAAGTATAAATAAATAACATTCCACATTTGATACCAGGTGGGGGTTACCTATTTATTAACACATTTGATATCAAGTAGGGCTAAGTATAAACAACTACTTTCTACATTTGATATCGTGGGGGTTATGCATGAATAACCACATTTGGTAACAAGTAGAATCAAGTATAAATATATTCCACATTAGATATCAAGTGGGGGTTATATATAAATAACGACATTTGATACCAAGTAGGCCTAAGTATAAATAACTACATTCCACACTTCATATCAAGTGGGTGTTATGTATAATTAACCACATTCGATAACAAGTAAGATCAAGTATAAATAACTACATTCCACATTTGATATCAAGTGGGGTTACATATAAATAACCACATTTAATATCAAGTAGGGTAAGTATAAACAACTACATTCTACATTTGATATCAAGTGGGGGTTATGTATAAATAACCACATTTGATAACAAGTAGGGTTAAGTATAAATAACTACATTCCACATTCAATATCATATGTAGATAAATGAAAATCACCATATTCCTTATGTCTCAAGTTTCCAGTGATGCTAAATTAGAAAAGGTTAATATGTATTTTTCTCACAGTGGATATCATGATGGAGATATATTTTTCTTCTTTCATTTCAGACATTTATTCCCCAATGTGTTTCCCAGCCTCTAAACAATTGTTAATTCCAAATTTATCATGTTTTGATTTGTTCTTGAGAAATGCGCCTTCACACAGTTTCCTTTATAAAAGACATTCAGGCAATGGTCACATGATACGCCTGTCATTCCATTCCTACTGCACCAAACCACAAAAACTAACAGACCTCACCCTGATAGGATTTCCTTGGATGAAAAATAAATAAATTTAAAATATATAATCAACAACTTAATATTCAACATTTTGTCAATAATCTGATATAATATGACAAGTATTTAACGGGTGTTTAAAACAATGTGTCTGTGTGTGTGTGTATATCTATATATAGGGTGTATTAAAATTACTTTTACATACATTAGAGGTGAGTTCCTCACACCAAAACAAAGAGAAAAGTCCATATAAACATATGTCCCAAAATCCTTCATTTTTGAGTTATTAAGTTTAAAGAAATTTTACAGTAGATGCCACTAGACTAGGTTACATTTGTCACTCATGTACATTTGTGTCTAGTCTGTCTTCAATGTTTAATGTGTGTAGTAGTGAGTTAACTGAGAAGTGTTCCGCTTAAGAATGGCAGAATATTCATATTGTGAGCAGGCAGATATGATTTTTACATACAGTCACACAAACTGTAATGGACACAAGGCTACACGGCTGTATCAGACTAAATGAAGTCCTAAAGAATGAAATGTATCACACAAAAACTTTAACTTTTTCATACATCTTTCCCCTAATGTGTGTATGTGTGTGACATGTATGTGCAGATATTTTTAATTTTATCTTTGCATACTATTTTACAATGTTTTAAAAAGTTGTTAACAAATTTAACTAAGTGGAGTACATAAATAAGTTCTCCTATTTTTGTTACATCAGGTGTTTCACTATAAGACCATCAGAAATGAAATAAGTATTTTGCTTATTCTTCTTTGTGCATAAAATCAAAAATTACTTGGTATTGTCTTTTGCACTTAGGGATTTAGTTTTGCTTTCTATGGAGTTTTATTTAATTCAAAGTAAAAATATTGATCAATGAATAGATAAATGTTTTTTTCTCTTTGATAACAAAGTAATTCATGTATTTTTATTTAAATTATTTACAATTGAATTAATCTTTGTTGTTACTATCACAAAGTTTCAGCTATTGTGCCCTGCAGTCCACTTCAACAAACAGTATTGCTCCTCTAGGTCCACTAAGATCAGTGAAGCAATAATAAATCCATCACAAAAGTGATCGCCTTAAGTATCTCTAAGGCTTTTGACAAGGTGTGGCATATGGACCTGCAACGCAAATGCTCTAGCTATGGTATTTCTGGAAGAGTTTTCACAATTATCAAGTCCTTTCTATTGAGTAAGTCCTTGAAGCTTGTTGTTAATAGCCAGATCTCTAAAGACCATGAGATCAATGCAAGTATCTCCAAATGCTCTCTTCTTGGTTCTCTACCCTTTTTCTGCTTTATATTATAATGATAATGGCCGGCCACTTATTTCTCAGTAAGCCAGGCGACTAGTCAATCCCTATTTGTTCAACACCCACAGAGCCCAACTGTGCTTTATTCTGCAACTTTGCTAAGTGAACCTTAGTTACAGTTTCTGGGAGAGAGCATTTAATCTGACATGATCAATAGTTAGAACAAGGCCAGTAGGCTCAAACCATCAGTCATGATGACTTTGTGCTAGTACAATAAACAATTACATCTACCAAATTTCACTCACAAAGCTTGGGTCAACTTGTGGTTTTTAGCCACTTCCAAAAGGTACTACACACTGGGATTGCCTCCCCAGGCCAATAATATCAAGAAGTCACCTTCCTGACAAATTGGCCATAGTGAGATATGAATATGGATCTCCTGGTCAGAAAGTGAACATTCTACATGCTGATATTGCTTTATATTAATGATCTGCCTGAGAACATTTTATAACTGTATATGCAGAATATACCATAGTTTATGGGTACACCATCAAAAATCTAGATGACCAGAGCCTGGTAGTTACTCTCTCCTGTGACCTTGCTCACACAGATCAATGGGGAAGGAATTGGCTTCATCATCACAGAGCCGACCATGAGTGTTCTCCAGTCACGATGAATGATTGTACTCTCAATGAGCCTCCTTGCCTGGAATATCTGGGACTCAAGCTCACTCCAGACCCCAAGTAGAACTCATATATATGAACCCTCCTCATATGTGTTAGTGCCTCTTGTACTGCTCTAGAAAGTAGCTAACTCCTTCTGCTCTGCTCTATCGTTATAAGAGCAAGATCAGATTAAAAATGGTGTATTGCTAACATATCTGGGCTGGAGCTACACAATCCTCACTTTCCAGCTTTGATATAGTTCATAACCGTTTTTGTGGCCTTGTAGGGGATGAATTATTTTCCACTCTACAACCCCTTTCCCCACAGACAAAACACCACAAATCTATTACTATTCTATCACTATTTACTTGGCAGATGTTTGGGTGAACTACATTTCTTGATTCCACCAGTTCAGACTTTCACAGATAGCACACAGATAGCACACAGAATTGACTCATTCTCATTCCCTTCATATTCCATTGGTAAAGTCATGTTCGTCTCCAGAACTGTTACTTTGTGGAACAGACTCCTGAGAAGATGCTTCCTCGATCACTACAATCTTAACTTCTAGAATCAGCTATTATCTATCTTATATATCCTTATAATATTGTATAGTCTCATTTAGTAACCATATACCTTGAGTGGCTCTTGGGCCTTGTATTAGTTGAACAATATTAAAAAAGTACTTTAATCATCTTGGCTGTTGTATTAAATGTATTTCTTCTGAACTTCAAACTGATTTCTATGATTAGACCATGAGAGACAAAGAAATAAGATATGCAGATGGCAAAAGAGATTCAACAGTATAAAAAAAAAAAAATTCATAAAAAAAAATATTACCAATATTAAAACACTGCTAAATGCTATATGCTGGTGCTGCTTCTATCTTATTTGTGTGTTCTATGAAAAAATAATGTCAAATCCTTTGAACATAAATTGTAAATTTGCATGCAAAATTACTTACAGGTTTGACTGCTTTGTTAATGCATTTAAGGTAGTCTCTGTCAGCCAAACAATTCCCCAAAGAATTCCCAAAACTCCTGAAAAGAAGAAGTAAAAATATTCTCAATACTTTACAGTTTCACTTCCAGAGACAAAACTCACTGCAAAAAAAAAAAAAAAAAAAAAACCCCCCAAAGAACTCAAAGACTAAAATCATAAAGATAATGTTCTCAAGTATTAATCATGCTAGGTATGACAATAAACTACATCTGGCAACAAGGCCTTAGATCAGGAGGTTTTGAGAAGCATGGAATCACCTCTTAAATGCCATTAATCACAGGTCCACTGTTAGGTTCCCAACTGTAGGCAAATGGTTACGCCCCCTCCCAAACTGGGGTCAAAATACTATGAAAGTATAAAAATACATTTTTCTAATAAAAAATAACAGCAATATATTTTCATAGTAAAAAAAAAATTACAATACATTTTTGTAAAAATATTACCAGAGTCTGTCTATATTTGATGAGGTATTATGTACATTATTTACATTATTCAGACTATTGTCCTCATCTTTGTCGCCATATTTATCACAACGTTTTGGCTGTTGTACGCTCCGGCTTTCTTCAGGTGGTTGGAATGTCAAACTGAGGCTGATGGATTTCCCTCTGAAAGTTCTCCACTGCCTTAACCAGGTATTGAACTCACACTCTTTGGATCTTACCAACGCCTTTATCCACTTGAGGACATCTGGGTATGAATTTCTGGGTATTATAAACCTAATGTTTTCAGCAATCGTTTTTTTACCAGAGCTCATATTGCAACTTTGTTGTTATCATTGCTTTTCTCTGCCACTCCTTATTACTGGTTCCCATATTGTATTTATTTCTATGCTTGGTCGGCTCAGGAGATTTTTGTGGCCTAGCATATGTGCTGATTCCTTAAGTTTACAAATTTTCCAATGGTGTTCCCTGTCTATGATCTCAACATGATCCCACAGAGGGTGGTTATCTCCCTTCTCTCTCCATATGTGCTCAGCCATGCCTGATTTTCCTACCTCCCCTCGTGAAGAAGGCCGGAGCGTACAACGGCCGAAACGTTGTGATAAATATGGCGACAAAGATGAGGACAATAGTCTGAATAATGTAAATAATGAAAATATTACCAGCAATACATTCTTAAAAAAAAAAAAAATTACTAATGCTCCAAAGAAATTAAAATTTCAGCATTAAATGACCCATAAGGAGTTGATATGCCATTAAACAAACAAACAACTCAAGTAATAATAACAATTTATCACCTAAATGAAAATCTGCAATAACAGAAAAGTTTATTGAAGTTCATAAATGAATGCTTTTAGGCACAAATTGATTTTTGAAATAAATTACAACATTGATAATAATTATAAATTTTAAGATTTAACTCTAGTTACCTGTCTTTAGACATACTGAAAAAAATAATGGAAATGTTTATAAAATTACCGATTTTACCTTTGTTATCTCCCTTTAGTCAGTTATGTGCCATGTGTGATACCCGCTTACGAGGCAGATTTCCCCCCCCCCTACAGTATGTTGCTATTTCTTTCTGCGGTAGACCAGTTGCCATGCAAGGCTATAGAACCCAGTCTGTCCTGCTATTTACCCATAGCTGGGGGGGGGGGAGAAGAAGAGGATTCATACCTTTCCCAAGGGTATTAGCACATAAGTGAATGTAATAGATTTAACTGGAATATCGAACTCAGCTCTCCAATTCCTCAATCTGAGCTGCTATCTATTACTCCACCATGCCTCCTAATATCTCCCTTAATTAAACTTTATAATTCCACTTGGGACTGGGTGATATTTCATGTGAAATGTCTTTATCCTGGATTTTCTGAGAGATACTTCAACTGTTCATGCTATACTGAAAATTCTACATTTTAATTTTCCTTTCATTGTAAGGAACTCTAGTTCACAGTATTTTCTCATAGTGGCAATATTTGTACCTATTGCCACATACTGGCATTTACAACAAATGTGTCAGCCATGAAGGAAAAATTCAGCATATTCAGGAACTTTGCCAAATTTTTGCAAGTTCTGGATCATCTTACTGAAGCAGTGAATCTGATAATGATCAAAGGCAATTTGTTGATGATGACAAAGATATGATAGATGCCTTGGAAATACAAAAGGTTCCAAGTGGTTAATAATGAGGACATTTTTGTTTTTTTATATAGCAGATTGCTTTATAAAAAAAGAAAAGATGGTTTGGTATAATGATCCAAGCTATTTCATCAGCATCATCATTTATAAAGATACAAAAATAATATTCTACGAAACCAATACAATTTCTCTGCATAACTTTCATTAAATAGAAATAAATGATGAAGCTTAAACTAGAATCCAAATAAATTTTATGAGCAGGTTGTGGAAATGTCAATATTATATTATATATTATATAAATATCAATATTATATAATATACAATAGAAAAATGATTACATTACAAATAATGTGTTTATGAGCAAGCTCATGAAGGTGTGTGGGAAGATCAACATACAAGAATTTATTATGATTACAGATTGGAATTTTACTCTTGTGGAGAACTTGCATTTATGAATGGAATGATAGACACGCGAGCGAACGTTGGCATGCGTACATCATGAACCGAGTCAAAAAAATAAAAATAAAAAAATAAAAAAACAAATAAAAAAATGGACATTTATATAATAAGGACCCTTGAAGAATGGACATGAACCATGAAACTGCATAGTTGGGAGAATTATAATAATTCAAATGCAGATGTATTAATTTACAGTAAGTCAATTTAAAAAAAATTATATATATATATATATATAGAGAGAGAGAGAGAGTTGTTTGGGGGCAAGAGAAAAGTAGATATTATTTTCCTCAGATTTCATATTTCCTACTTACGGACAATTACTTAATTTACTATAAAAATATAAAAGAATTAATACATCACAATAACATTATTTGTTAGGTTTGAAAAAGAAGTGCATTGTTGGCCAAACCCAAAGTGAAATGAATCGTCTTTCAATTGCACTGAAATTGGAAATATTTTCTACATTCAACCGCATTATATAATTCATTTATAATGTAAACAACTGCATCTCATACATGTTTTCTTAGAATATTAGAAAGGAATCTTTGTAGATTAAAATGGGGAAAATGAAAGCTCAGAAAATAGAAGAAAATCGCAGTTGCAAGTCGTTGGAATATAAGCGTGCATGTGTCAAAATTATCCTAAGAGCATACATATCTTCATTACATGAGTTAAATGAACAAAATTTGCAAGAAGAAAGCCACTTTTTAAACCAGTCAGAATTCAGCAATGGGATATTGATTTAATTGTCAGACTATTCATTTTAAGCATAGTGTCATCTCTATAAATAAATCCTATTTCAGTTGAGTTTTGCATCAATATTTGATGCATTAAGTTTGCACAAAAGTTTCCAGAAAAACTGGTTTACAATTTTATTAAAATTGCTCAGAACTTTTGCAGACACAACACAATGCAAACACTAATAGAAAATCCAACTGTAATACCATGAAGGATAATGTCAATTTGGACTTGGGTAAGATATATGCATACTAGGACATGGACGATATTCTAATCAAATTTTCAGTTTATGGCCATTTTGTGACATAACATTTATACAGATCTTTGCTGCCATTTGTATATTTTGCTGATGAATTTTTATGGCTTGTCAACCCTTTGTGAGTTATTTGATGCTGAGACAAATTTTGGATTGTAGGAGGCTGCTTACAGTACCTGGTGTTCCCAAGTTGTCCCCCATCTTAGTATTGAACTGGTTTGACACTGCTTAATTTTGGTGATCGAATAAGAACCAGGGTTTCATTGTGTTTTGACCATACCCCCATTTGTGTCTTAACTTGTCTTAGACAATTTATGCATATGAAAGAGTTTGTGCCACAGAGTCATACACATGCTACCTTTGTTCAATTAGAACTGTTTGAGATGAATTAGTGGTTATTTTAGACAATTGCTGTGCATGTGAGTTGTGACACATTGCTGGTGTTTCATTCTTGGCAACATTTTTCAAATGAACGTTCCTACACTTGTAGGCAAGGATTTGAATGGTCACATATTACAGACACTTGCCAAAATTAACACAATTTAAAAATTGAACAGTACCATGAGTGTCCAGAACATTGGTCAATCTATTCTACTGGTATTAAGGCAATGTGATTTTCTAGCACGATAATGCCTGCGCGCATCATGCCTGTGCTACTCAACCTGCTCTGCAAGATGTTTGATACTATCATCATACCTGTGACCCACTGAACATATAAACAATTCAGTTAGCCTACCTACAACTGTTTTTGTATACAACACAAATATAAATCTTAATTGAAGAGTCCAAAGAGATGATAATTTGAAGGAATCAAAGCAGGTGGATGTGGTTAAACATCTCAATCATACTGCTGTAGCTACTATTCTGTTGGGTTTGGCCATCTGTGGGATATGGCATTATTGGTATTATTATGGAAACATCCTGATCAATTTCTGATTGTTGAACTTCCACTTTTGTTTTTTTGCATTGGTGATAATGGTAAATTTTACCCCTGGTATGAAGAAGTCTAAAATACCTCAGATCTCTACAGCTACCCATAGTACTGTGCAAAAATCTTTGGTCACTTTAAACTATTGTAAACTTCTAATTGCCATTTTATAAGTGGGTGTTGGGCACTGTATTTTCTACAAATGAAATACCGACTCCATTGAAAGACTCTGCTTGCTTAATTATTGTGCTTTGTAACTGGGATTCAAAATGAGGTGTGGAGATGCAAGACAACCCACAAAAATAGCTATCTAAATGTTTTCATACATTTCACATACACCAAGTCAGACAGTGTTTAAAACAGAAAAATATCTAATAGTGGAGCAGATTATGCAAACCATCGTGAAAATTGTGAGATAAGCATGAAATTTGGCATAATTGTCCCTGATAGGTCACTTTTTCAGAAAAAAGTGCTAGCCACAAAAAAATCCAATATGGCTGCCATTTTTCAAGATGGCTGCCAAACGGGCCTCTGTTTCATGCATTTTGCTCAAAAATCATAGTGCAAATTGTGATATAAACATGAAATTTGGCAGGAGTGTTCCTTGTAGGTAGGTTATTCAGGTGAAAGTGGTAGCCATGAAAAACTTTCAATATCGCAATCTTTTTTTTAAGATGGCCACTAAACAGGCCTCTGTTTCATGGTTTTACTCAAAAACCATATTACAAATTGTGATATAAACTTGAAATTTGGCAGGAGCATTCCTTGCAGGTCTGTTTTCAGATAAAAGTTCTGGCATTGTGAAAACTCAAAATGGCGGCCATTTTTTCAAGAATGCAGCCAGTGGCAGTTCATGGAGGAGGCAGAGTAGGGCAGTTAATTGATAAGGTTGAGTAGTGGCAGTGGATAGACAAGTGCACTTGTTGAAGCTGATGTAGCCTCTTCCGGAACTGCAGATTCATTCCTGTCACTAAAACACGTCAAGCATATCAGGTCACAGCATGCAGTTTGTTTTAGCTCCTGAAGAAAGTCTACAGTCCAGACCTTGCCAAACATTCTGATGGTGATGAGGAGGCCTCCAGCTGTGTGGAATGGTGTGACAGTCGAAAGAAGGAGAGTCCACAGTTTGCATTTTGGTTCTCTATCCTGAACATGGAATTGACAATCTTAACACTGGTGCAAACATTTAGAGAAGGGAATTTCAATTTGTATCGAGAATCACTGTCGGAACTGATACCCTACCTCTTTGCCAACAACAATGTCAACTATGGAAGATGGCTTCCTATTCATCTGCGTGATATGATATCATTAGAGAAGCAGCACCCCGAGGTCGCCAGAGAATTCCACAATGGGAATTTTGTGGTTCATAAAACTGACAGGAAGTTCTCCACAATGGCAATCGACCAAGCCCATGAACAAAACAATGCCGTCATCAAAGGGGATGGGGGAGTTGTTGGTCTGACAGAGGATCCATCAGCTCTTCAGAGGTGGATGGTGGCTGGTCCAGAAATTAGCAAATTCATTGTTGACTATGAAGCCGTATCAGGAAGCAAAGAGGCAAAGAAAGGAAGTCATCACCATGAGCAGTTGCCAACTGCTCAGAAGGCATTCTTTGAAAAGGTTCAGTGGCTTACAGTGTGTGATAGAAGAAATGAGCAATTCATTTTCGGAGAAGTCCACTGATCTACTGTCACTTGGCACTAAGGACATTGCTGATCCTACAGAAGCGCTGCTGGTTGCATCTCATCTGGAGAAAGGGAAAGAGCAATTCCAAACATTCATGGATAAACTCAAGACCAACAGTCAGCATTTCTATCAGCCAATCAAACGGAATAATAAAGACTTCTTCAAAACAAGCACAGATCCAACAGAGAAATCAGAAACACAGCTACTAAAGGAGGATTGTCAACTGTTCTCCCGCCTTTTCATCTCCTGCCAAAGCAGAGGGTGTGATTTACCAGAGTTTTTCAAACATGAGAACCAATCTTTACCCCCGTCACTCAGCAAGCGAGGCAAACTACATGTCGCTACCAAGTCTGATCTTGTGGACATCCTGCAAACCAAGGTGGAGCTTCCAGACATGAAGCCAGAAACTGACGTACTCATAGTAGATGGTGCATTTCTAGTCAATACAGTAACGCCTAGGACACCGAAGACGTTTGAAGAATATGCCAGACAGGATATTCTTCCTAAGGTGCAATACTACAGTTGCAATTACAAGAGGACAGATATCATTTTTGATGTCTATCACGAGTCTAGTCTGAAGTCTGAAGCACGATCAAAATGCGGGAAAGCTATCAGGAGGAGAGTAACGGCAAAGAGCAAAACACTGACTAATTGGAAGAGCTTTCTAAGGGACAGTGCCAACAAAACAGAGCTGTTGAATTTCCTTGCTGACGAAGTGGGTAAAATGACCACAACAAATGAAGTAATTGTAACACAAGAGGAAAATGCTCTACCAAGTTCCAGCCATCCTGATACTAAGATAGACCAATTGGCTCCTTGCACACATGAAGAGGCAGATACATAGATATTTTTGCATGCCTGGAATGCGGCTAAGGATGGACACAAGTCTCTCATGATTGACGCTAATGACACGGACATTGTAGTCATAGGCTTAAGCCTGATGTCTTCTTTCACTGCAATGGGTATGGAGAAAATGTGAATCGCCTATGGCAAGAGGGAGCACACTCGATGGATCCCAATACATGACCTTGCATCTTCTTTGGGACTGGAAAAAAATGAAGAGATACTATTCTTCCATGCGTTTTCCGGATGTGATGTGATATCTGGATTCAATGGCAAAGGGAAAAAAGCATGGCAGACATGGAATGTTTGCAACGATGCTTCGGCTACATTTGCGAAACTCAGTCACTGTCCTCCTGAAATTAATGAGTCTGATCTACAAGTTCTAGAGAGATTTGTTGTTCTGATGTACAACTGGTCAAGTGCTGCTACTACAGTAGATGAAACAAGGTTAGATCTCCTTGCCAGGAAGCAGAGGTCATACGATTTAATCCCACCAACACAAGGAGTGCTAAAGGAACATGCCAAACGTGCTGCCTTCCAAGCAGGACATATCTGGGAGAAGTCCGTCGTTCGTGATCCAGAGCTTCCGTGTCCTTCCAAGTGGGGATGGTTGAAAGACGGTAACAAATGGAAAGTTGCCTGGACTTCCTTGGAACCAATTTCTAAAAGCTGTCATGAATTGACAAAGTGCGGATGTAAGATAAAATGTGGTGGAGGACAATGCAAGTGCTCAAAGGTTGGAACAGGCTGTACTCCACTTTGCAGTTGCCCTTGTGAGATTTAGTAAACAACAACGAATGAAGTTCGGGCTGGACTTTTGTCACTGGTTCATGGAAGGTTAGCCTATTGAAATTCAAATGCAGAGAGTTGTAAGGATATATATGACCTGTAGATATTTTCCCAGATATGGACAATTCCCATGCTGGGTATTAGCACAGTTGACGTTGAATTGGACATTTCATCAGGATTGTAAATGTCGACTTTAAATCATTTCATGTAATTATCCACCATAGGGTATGGGCGCTATATCATGCCAAATCAATTGAAACAGTGCAATCATTGAGTTCTCTCACTCAGATTTAGAATGATATAGCAATAAATCAAAAATATTTCATCAAATTAAACTAATTTAATGATTTCAGATCAAAATCAACAGAGGCCCGTTTGGCAGCCATCTTGAAAAAGTAGCAACGATATTGTTTTTTTTTGTGGCTAGCACTTTCACCTGAATGAGTGGCCTACAAGGAACACTCATGCCAAATTTCATGTTTATATCACAATTTGCACTATAGTTTTTGAGCAAAACCATAAAACAGAGGCCCGTTTGGCAGCCATCTTGAAAAATGTCCGCCATGTTGAATTTTTTTTGTGGCTAGCACTTTTTTCTGAATAAGTGACCTATCAGGAATACTCATGCCAAATTTCATGCTTATCTCACAATATGCACGATTCTACCCAAAATTTACATTTTCCTGCTCCACTATAATGTATATTTATTGGGTAATGTTAGCCTTTGTTTTTTCCCAACTAATGACCAAGTCTGTCACTTGTTGCTTTCCTGAATTTGTACCTGGTCTAAACTTTAACAAGAATAGTATTCATTTCCTTCATAAATGCTTTGTTGTTTATTACTTTACATACCAGTGTTACTCTGGTTACAGTGGATGCACCTTACAGAGACTAGAATAAAGGATTAGGAAAGGCCAACTGTGACACACAATCAGAAGATTTCGGATTCATCGAATGGCCAACATCTCATTGATAATCCTGTTTGTCCTTCTGACCCATCTAACTACCTCCTACCTCTCTTCAAGGCCTTAATCAACGTCAAAGTAGTTAAGCACCTTACATCCTATGATCATGTCTCTGACAAATAATATAATTTCTGCTTTGCCCACTCTACTGCTGATGTGCTCACAGACATAACTGAATGTGTATACCAAGCTCTTGATAATAATGGTGAAGCTTGAGCAGTTGCTCTAGATATCTCTAAGGTGTTTGATAGGGTTTCACATGCCGGCCTTCTTTGTAAGCTTCAGGGATACAGTATTATAGGATGATTATTTGATTTAATACAATCATTCCTGTCATACTGTGAGATGAAGGTTGTCCAAAGTAGGTTCTCCTCCAGTTCCTTTCACACGAATGCTGGTGTTCCCCAAGGCTCTATCCTGGGTCCTACACTGTTTCTGATCTTCATCAAAGATCTTCCTGATGTCATCAGTTCCCAAGTAGGCATCTGCACAGGTGACACTATTATTTACTGCTGTCTCAATAGTAAATCTGGCATCATTGAAAAAATCTGGCATCTTGGTCCCACTCTTTCACTGTTGAAACTGTTAAATGTAACTGCCTCTTTTACTCCAGCAGCTTTTTTTCTTGCACTTCCCAACAGTAGAACTCCCTTCCTACTACTTGCTTCCCTGATAGCTATAATCTTCAAATATTCAAATGTAATGTCAATCGACATTTTCTGATGCCTTGATCCTGATCACTGTCCTTCTCTATATCCTTTCCTCAAACACCACTCTTTACTCTTGCTCTCAATTTCTGTAGCCCCTTATGTGCTAGTGGCACCTACACCTTACTTGGGGTGATATGCTTAAAAAAAAAGATGGTCTGGTAAGTGATAATCGGTGCGCTCATGCTTAAATGCAATTGTCAGGCCAGACTATCACCTGTAGGTGTTGACTTCAATGTCCACTTTTATACTTACATACACTCTATCCCTGATATTGAGCACTTTAACCCATAAATACAGCATACTGTAAAACTTATAACCACACCCTTTTTCTTTATTTTTCGTAAAAAGAGGTTGTATTTTGCTTTTAAATCTAAATAAATCATTCACTCGTCAGTAATTTACAATTGTCTGATATGCACTGATATCCATCAAAGAATGATTGCAATGTAATATCCTAAAATAAAGTATATATATATATATATATATATATATATATATATATATATATATATATAAAAAAATTAGAAAATTAGCCAATTCCGGTTCCTTTTGGGTTTATTTGAAGTGGGATAAAAAAAATGTATGTATATTTCATTTAATTCCCCACTGATATATTTCCAATACTCTTGATTTTCTCCATCTCTTCCTCCTCCTATCACACCTCATGTTGTGTGCTTATTCATTTATCTTTTTTTTAAATATAATGTTCATAAATTTTTATCTTTAAAAAATAAAGTGCTAGGAAATCAATTGACTGAAATCACCTGAAGATACCAAAAGGTTGAAACCAAAGTAGCGGAATCGGCTGATTTCCTCATTTTCTATACTTAAAAGCTCTACGTGTTATATTTTTATCTTTTTATATGTGTATTGAGCGCTTTTTTAATACTACTGTTTCCTGGTTTAATTCAACTCTGAACATTAACATCTTTATATATATATATGTGTGTGTGTGTGTGTGTGAATAATCTAGACATATTATGTCTATTTTATTTTAATCTTCTCAAATTCAAGGATCAATTTCTTAATGTTGTTATTAAACTCATTAAGGAAGGTGCCATAGTTTTTTTAATTTCTTTTATTTTCCCAAGTACTTTCAATCTCATCCAAGATCATCTTCAGGGGTGAATTGCTAACACAAAAAATTAATGTAATTGATAGTTGTGATTTTTTTTTGTAAATGTACATGAAAAATTAATGGATTTAAAATTTTTATTATTTCAAACATAATTAAAGTGGATACTTCATATTTGAAATAGATGCCCTATTGTTATTTATTAAACAGTGTATATTAGTGACATGCTTAGGTTTAGTGATGCCTGGGGCCAACTCCTTGATTGTATGCCCCTAAGTCTCAAGTAGGGGGGGAGCATATAGGACCTAGTGAGAAGGAAGACATTTTAAATATGTAAAAATAGATGAAACATGAAATAAACACTTTATTCAAATTAAATATAAACTAAATTTTTATTTCGTTCTTGGATTTAATGCCTTCCTTATATGGATGCCTGGTGTCATTGCACCCTCTACCTCCCCACTTCTGCATGGTATTATACATCAATTGGCCTATGCATTCAAGAAATCTTATTAAAGAAAAATATGTTCCCTGGCAGGGATTGAACCTGCATCCCTCTTCATTGAGGAAACCACTATACCATTTGAGCCATGGAGAATGATGCAGCAAATATATATATTTAAGATTTGTTCATATATTTTGGAGCAGAAATGGTTCCTAAAACTCAACATGAATTCTTCAAGAAGCAAACAAATGACTTTGCTAAATTTGGGAGTTATTCATGTCCAATAAATTAATAGCTTTGGAAGTCTGGTGTCATGTGGGGTCTCATTTAATATAAAGGCTTGGATGTAAGTCAACCAGTTCTGCAAACCAACAGGGACACTTGATAACAGTTTTTTTTTTATGAGCACACTAAAAAGAACGTGGGGGTGATGGGATTAATCCATATGGAGAAGATTACTGCGTTGAACCTCAAATCAAATCACCCCACCCATGTCATTTATACGGTTGGATATCCTCAATTTAGGTCCACCAACAAGCAAAAAAGAGAATAAGAAAAATTGTGTACATGTGGATTTTGATTTTTTTTTTTTTAAAAAAACATTTCCACTTTCGTTCAGAACTTTGAAGTTAGAATTTGAAAAGCAACGGAGTAAAAAAAAAAAAGAAAAAAAGCCAACATTTTACAAATTGGAGGAGAAGAATTTAAATTGAAATGGCTAATTTTGATACAGAATATTTTAATGGACTTCCCAAAGACTATATATCTATAATATCTCTGCATTTATGGTGTATAAGCATTTAAAAAAAAAACTGGTATTGTACAATTGGGACAGAAATACTTTTTAAACAAAAAACTAGCATTAGAAAGGATTGAAATTTTCAGGCTTCAGACCAGAGATTAACCCATTAACTGTAGATGAGGGGGAGATTTCCATCGTGTGTGTGTGTATATATATATATATATATATATATATATATATGAAATTGGATCAAACACAGAATGGCAGAATGAAAAGATAACAAAACAAATAAAACAAAATAAAATGTTTATCAAATCTAACATGTTTCACTTTTATTAAAGCTTCATTGGAATGAGATATAGAGAAAAACAATTTTTCTCCATACCTCATTCTCTGATAAAACTTTAATAAAAGGGAAAACATTAGATTGATAAACATTTCATATTCATATATATATATATATATATATATTGTAGACATCAATTTTTCATTGATGCATGTTTCATTAAATAATATAGACAAGTTTTGTCTATTTATTTTAAGTTCCTTTCATATTGTCTGATAAGTTTAATAACATTATCATTGAAAGACGAAAAAATCACCATATTGATACATATTTAAATCCAATCTAAGCTTTCAGCTTACATAAGCCATTATCAAAGATGACAATTACTTTTCAATATATCAATCAATACATGGAACAATAATGATAGTCTGTTTTGGTTGCATGAAAAATTTCAACTAACTAGTGTATATGAGACACGGAAGCGAAAATCGCGTCGCAGCTCGTGACATCACACATAACCACGTGAGATTGAAAACAAGTAGTATTAAGTATAGGAAGCTGTTGGTATAAACCAATGGCTCCTGTTATCAATTATATTATTTAAGAATGTTTGTGGAGATTTCGTAGTCTATTTTGTTCAGGTTAGGTTTCAACTGTTTTATGTATATAGCTTCAAGAATTTTTAGTTTTTGTTTATTGTTTTCATGTTTAAGTATAGTTGTGTTTTCAACAAGGATTTTCTGGAATTGTGTACGCAGCTAGGCATGTTTTAAATGCCTAAAAATGTTAGAGTTATCATTCAAATATAGAATCAAGAGTCGTGAAAGTGAGTTTGTGGTGTGACCAACATAAATATTATTTAATCCATTGGAGATACAATCTCCCAAAGGGCACTTGAATTTGTAAACTATGTTGGTTTTTTGCAAATCACTAATGGGGAGGAAGGGAAGAATCATTGTGAACAATTAAATTGGATATACTAGATTTAGTGTAGTATATGCTTAACCTAATTTTTTTTGCTAGGATCTGTTGTAAATATATTAGTATTTACTATTTTTTTAAAATGTATATTTTCATCTTGTTTATAATTAGTATGCATTTGATCATATATATAGGAGATTAATATTTTTGGATTAGTTGAAACAGTATTATGTTTTATTTGCTTTTATTAAGACTTCTAAAAAGCATTTTATTTGTTCATCAACTATATAGTTTGGAAAGCTATTATATAATTTTTTGTTTTATATTCTTTAGTTCACTGTAAAAAAATCTATATACTTTTTTTTTTTAAATACAAGACCCAAGAGTAACTCAAGATAGAGGGTTACAAATTGAGGTTGTCATCTTTATAGATAATGGTTTGACCTGAGATTTGAAAAAGGTCAATCAAATTAGTGATTGGAGAAGCAAAAATTGGGAGTTTGTTTCATAAAGTAATGGTTCTTGGGAAGAAGCTGTCTAAATAGAACTTCCTTCTTACCATTAAAATACAAAGGGGACAAGGACAATTCAGCCCATATTAACATGTACAATTATAATTTATTCAACAAGAATAGACACTGTGTTAATCAAAGGTTTTTTATTTAATAAAATATTTAAATATTTTTTATTTAATCATTTCACCCGTTAATTTTTTGATAATGATGATAAAAAGATACAAGTTGTTACTGAGAGTGAAAGAGAATGAAAAAAACTTTAGTAAGGAGAAACAACAATAAAAGAACAGTATTCGGGAAGACAGAAGATGGCGATTGGCATTGCATTTAAATATTTTGAAGATTGTAGGTGTTTGGGAAGCAAGAAATTGGAGTTTCTATCCATTAAATGGTTGAAAAAAAAAAAAAAGAATCAGATATATATATAAATAATCATCTAGCTAGTTCAACATTAAAATGGGAAGACCTAATTGCCAATCTAGTAGCATGCTTAAATTCATGCAGTCAAGGCACCAAGGAGGAAAATTTAAACCAGTTGTATGTTAGTATTTTGAATAAAGATAGATATGTTAAACTGAAATTCAAATGATATATTTTTTATATTAGAATATTTGAATTTATTTTGAAGGCATTTTTTTCATTTTTAGAAAATTTTGAATATATAAAAATAGATTAAAAGAAAAATAAAAAAAAATCTACAGAAATCCTTTCAAAATTCAGAAAGCAGGCAAAGAAAGAATATTTACATATCATCTCGACCTAACTCTTCAAATTTTCAAGTAAGCAAAAATTGTCCTGGCCATGTAAGATTGGGGAGGGTCTTAAGGTCATAAAGGGTAGAATGCCAGTTTAGAGATTGCATTTTATAAACAGATTTTATTTACTGTACAATGCTGTAATCTAATGCAAACTCTACATCATGTCAACTCTGGGCCGTGACTCAAATGTCTGCTCTCCTGCTGATCTCACATTAGAAGGACTGAGAAAATTATCTACAGCCACATTCCCCAGGGTTGTGCGCTGTAACTCAATCTGGGGGTTACACAGTAATCTTTTAATATGTGGTAATTTCTACAACAGGAATATTCATTTCATGTTAACATAGAAAACCCATTAAGTGTTGTGTAAACACATAAACTATACATTTGACTTTAATCTTTTTTTGTTATATAAGTGAGGATAACTTTACAAACATTTTTCTTTCTTGTTTACAGAAAAAATTCAGGAGATGCTACAGAAGCAAGAAGAGTGTTCCTTGCCTGGGAGATCACCAAAAAGG
Organism: Acanthosepion pharaonis; assembly: GCA_903632075.3. Classification (NCBI taxonomy): domain Eukaryota; kingdom Metazoa; phylum Mollusca; class Cephalopoda; order Sepiida; family Sepiidae; genus Acanthosepion; species Acanthosepion pharaonis. The sequence goes on from CAHIKZ030003078.1 coordinate 57,557, forward strand.
AAAATGCAAGGATTAATAATAAATAGAGAAAAAGTACAAGAAAATGTGGGAAATACAAGAAATCAATACAAGAAAAAAAAAAATGAAAAAATATGAGAAATTTTTTCTTACAATAATTTATTTTATATATATTTTGAGATATAGATGAATTATATATATATATATATATATATATGGATTATTAATAAACATTTTTTTAATATTTATTACAATGTTTTCAAACAAAATTAAAGAATTTCAGTAAAAAATATATTTGAGATGAAAAATTATGTACAAATTTTATTATTGAAGACTATTGTCCTCATCTTTGAGCCATAAAATCACTATTTTTTAAAAAAAAAGTATCTGTCTATATTTTTAAAGATGAGGTTTTATGTAACTATTTTTATATTATTTTTTTATCCTCATCTTTGTCACCATATTTATCACAAAGTAAAATATTTTCTTTTTTTATGGTTGGAAGCCATTGAAAAATTTAATATTTTGAAAAAGCATATATCATAGGAATATAAACCTATTTTGAAAAAAATTTTTAAAAGAAACAATACAAAAACAATTAAAAGTAATAAGGAGTGCCAGATGGAAAAAGTTTTTTTTTTTAAAAAATTGCAATTGAGCTTTTTAAAAACATGAAATGATAAAAAAAAAAATCAAGAATAATATGAGCACTGAAAAAAAAAAATTACTGAGACATTAGGTTTATAATACCCAGAAAATTCATATAAAAAGGACATATTTAATAAAAAAATATTTTTTTTGGTTAGATCCAATGACAGGAACCCAAAGAGTTGAGTTCAAAAGTTTTATTTGAAATAAAATTTTGAAAAGTGGAATTAAAGGAGATTTTAAATAACTGACATCCATTAAACATGTTAAATGGAATTAGAACACTTTACCCCAATTTAGCGATATAAAATTGTTTTAATGTTTGATTTGAAAAATACAATAGGTACCAGTGATAAGAACCACAAAATATATTTTTTATGGGTAAATATAAAAAAAAAAAATTACTAAATAATAAAAAAAATTTAATGGCTGCATTATGTTGAAATTTTATATTTTGAAATATTTTGAAACAAAAACCACTGATTTTACAAAAAATATTCATTATTGGTCAGTTTTTTGAGGATTGGTCGTTTTGGAATAACCAAAAAAAAAAACATGGATGTTTGAAAATGTAATATTTGAATAAATCAGAAATGTTCATTGAGAGCAGAGAAAAAATTCCAAATGTATTCATAACAAAATAAATACCCATTTTTATGAAAAATATGAATTTAAGAAGAAAATCATCAAACAATGGAATAAGATTTAAATGAAAAGAAATTTTTAAAAATTATCTTTTCTTACAGTTTTATATATATGGTTTTAAATAACTTTTGCAAAAAAATATATAAAAAATGAATCAATCAATCAATATTTATTTTAAGTAAAAAAAGAGAAAGTAAATAAAAAAATAAAAAAAAAATGGGTACAAAAGAAAAGAAAAATATTTTTTTATTGTTTTAAAACAAAAAACATCAATAAATGATTATTATTAACATGAATTTGAAAATTTTTTTTTTTTTTTTTAAGTTTGTCTTTAATTTTAGGAAAAGTAGGTTTGGATAGAAAAGTTTAAAAAAGGTTGAGGTACTAATTTTTAAAGAAAAAAAAAAAATATAAACCAATGGGAATATAAAATAAAAAAATAGTAAAAAGTTACTAAAAAAAAATATAAATTTTGGAAATCAACAAACTCAGCATGTGGCAGTAGAAAATACATGATGAATTTTAGTCATGATATTCTTATTTTTTAATTTGCACAAGAAAAGTCTTTGTGGTTTTTTGTTTATCATTAGTTTATAAGAATTTAAATAAAAAATTTAATTAGCCAAGACTGAAACCCAAAATTTTACGAAAATATTTTAGGATTCCCAGTCTAATAAATTGAATATGTTTTCTCAGATAATTACCTGAATTTTGTTAAAAAAAATCTTTTTTTCCTTGAAGAATTCCTTTGTTTAGTCATAAAAAAAAAACTTCCAAATGGACACTTTCCTAATAAAACTTTTACTGTCTTTATTTCAACTTTTTATGAACAACAATATAGTGATAGTTCTTTATGATATCTGATACTGTTTATCCAAGTTGGCAAATGTGTTAAGTATTTGCTCTTATATAATGAATTTTTTAACATCTATATTTTATATCTGAAGGTTTTTATTATTTCATGAATGATTTTTTTTAGTATCATCATCATTGTTGTTTTGATCACATCTTGGATGATGTGCTATTCAACTTTCATAATAATTGTCCAGATGTTCTCAGTTGGAATATTCTCCTTAATAAATAATTTTTGATTTGCATTCTCACTTTGGTTGTTTTATTAACATATTTTGACCTTTATGACCTCCAGCTTTCTACTGGTGCACACTGGGATTACACAATAGAGCCAAAAAGACATTTGTGGTTCTTCAGCTTTCTTGAATGATTTACAGCTCAATTATGAAACTGTATTAATGTTATTTCTATTTAAAAAAATTTTTATCAGTTTGTTAAGTTAAAAATTTGGCAGAAATGTCCAACAGAACAAGACTGACAAAGTTTGCAATAAACAATGACAAGAGAAAGAAAAGAACAGGGCAAAAAAAAAAATAAGCAAGCAAACAATATATGCAAGGCCAATTAACATTAATAAGGCAAAAAGTTCACAAACTAAGAATGGTGCTAACACATATGAAAGGGGGATACAGACAGGTGATCAATTGCAGCATTCTGTCTTCAAGACTGAAACTGAGTGAGATAAGACTGAGAAGTAGGCTCTCTTATTGGTTAAGAAAAAATCCCAGCATGCATTTGGATGGTTTTGTTTAGAGGAGAGGGGGGAAGTATTTTGCAGTCATTCCAAAAGAATTGTTACCAAGGAGGAAGATTAAATCAAACTTTCATATTTTTAAGTAAGGGTTTATGTCTAGAAACTCTGGTCTGCAGAGTCAAAGAGCCAAAATTCTTAAAAAGAGCTTAAATTTTTGTATTTTATTATTATTAACATTTAGACATATTTTATTTTCTTTGGGGGATTTCAATTTAAGAACATTTCAGCCCCCCCCCCTAAAATAGGAAATGATTTTCTGATAAATACAAAGAAAATTAAAAAAAAAAAAAAAAAAAATTTTTTACATAGATAAAGCCCTTCAAAAGGTGTGGGCTGTATTTAATATGTGAGAAAAATTTTTTTATTTCTTTAAGGCATGAGCTTCCAGGAATCCCTTCAATTAGTCTGCTGGAATCTTTTCCAAACAATCTGAGGGCTCTAACTACAACAAGGATTGTTGATGTTCCCATGTGCCACATTTTTGAGATTTCGATTTCAAGGTCCTTGTATTTTGATAGCTTTTTGAAGATCTTCAAAGATACATTGCAGTCTGCAGGGACTGCCATATCAATAAGGAGGCACCTTTTTTGTTTGCGGTCTCTAATAACAATGTCTGGGCGGTTAGCTTTGATTGTTCTGTCTGTGTGTATTGTGTAGTCCCATAAAATTGTAACAGGTCCTATCTCCGTAACCGGGTCTGGGTGGTGTTCATACCAGTTTCTTTCAGTTTCCTTTCCGTAGAAGTTGCAGATTTTCCAGTGCAGATATTGGCCCACTCTGTCATGCCGGGTTTTATATTCAGTGGGTGCCAATACCTTGCAACCTGATACAAGATGATCAATTGTTTCTGGATATTTATCACAGAATCTGCATTTTGGGCTAACACAATATTTTAGTATGTGTGCTTGATAATTTCTAGTTAACAAGCATTGGTCCTGTGCAGCAAGGTTAAAAACTTCTGTTTCAGCTTTTAACCCTGCACTACGTAGCCACTGATGGATACGGGGTTTGTCTATATCAGCTTGTTTCGTACGGGCAGAGTATTGCCCATGAAGCGGTTTATCTTGCCATTGTTTCTGTATCTGGTCGGTTGCATTTGTTTTTGCTTTTTTTTATGTATTTTGCAGCTTCAGTCGGTGTATTGTGCGTTTCTTGTATTTCTGCATCCATTTGAAACTCCATTTTGAATTTGTTAGTTTCCTTTATTACGGAATAAAGACACTTACTACTTTCTTGTTCTTTGACACATATCATCATCCAGTCTTCTGAAGTTTCTAGGTATCTTTGAAGGCCAATTGTTGTAGTTTTGTCGGGCAGTTCTAGTTGAACTAATATTCTGCTTCCTTCGGATCTGGGCACATACAGACGATCAACATCAGCTTCAGGATGAACATGCGGTAGCAAGTGAAAAGCTTTCTCGTTTTTTGGCGTCCATTCGCTTAATGTCAGCTATGGTCCAGTTAAGGATGTTAAAGCTGTATTGCACCACAGGGACAGCCAAGGTGTTTATGGCTGATATTCTTTTTTTGAATTCAGCTCAGTATTTAGTACCAGACGCACACGCCTGTAGTATTATTTTTTTATTTTTTCTCCTTCATTTGGATATGTTGTATTCCATCTCCTTCGCTAATTCCTAGGCATTTATAGGCTTCATCTTGTTCCAGTTCCCTAATCTTTGTGACAAAGTCTAAATCTATTGAGTGTGTTTCTATAATTCTCCCTTTCTTGAATGTTACTTTTGCACATTTATCTAATCCGAAGTCCATACCTATGTCGTCACTGAAACATTTTACAATATTGAGGAGGCCCTTCAACTCATTGTCGTTTTTGGCAAAGAGTTTGAGATCATCCATGTAGAGTAGGTGATTGAATATTTTTTTGTTTAGTTTGTAACCATAGCTACTGTTGTTTAGTTCATGCATAAGGGGATTAAGGACAAAGGGGTGAGAGGGAGTCTCCTTGAAAGATACTGCGTCTGATATTCAGACAGTTGAAGATGGCAGTGCCTCTGGTGTGATTTGGGTATAGTATCGTGTTCCACATTCCCATGCTGTGCTTAAGGAAATTTAATACCACAGGGGAGACTTTGTACATTTCCAAAGTCTTAAGGATATAAGAGTGTGGCACACAATCAAGGGCTTTACGACAATCAATCCACGCTGCGCTAAGATTTCTACGTCGTCTCCTGCAATTTTCCAGGATCATTTTGTTTATTAGTAGTTGATTTTGCAGCCATATGAACCTCTTCTGCATCCTTTCTGCTCCAGTGGAAGAATGTTGTTTGCTTCGAAGAAAAAGTAAGTACGGTTCGTCAGGACAGACATGATCAACTTATACGTGGTGGGGAGACATGTTATTGGCCAATAATTTTTCGGATCATCTTTCACTTGTTTTTGGCATGAGATATGTAATGCTTTCAGTGATCCAATCTGGGATTTCATTGGGATTATTTACAAGCATTGATAGAGATTTTGCAAGTGTTTTATGGATTGATGAGAGATGATAGAGCCAGAAATTGGGCACCTTGTCATTTCCTGGGGATTTCCATTATTGGGATTTTGTTAGAGCTTGCCTAACATTATCTGTGGTTATATTTTCCCACTCTTGTATAGGTGTATCTAGCATTCATCTTCTTAATGTTGGATCCATTCTGCATTTGTGTTATATTTCTTTGGGCTGCTCCAGGTATTCTCCCAAAATGTCTGCATATTGCAAATAGATGGTGGCTTTTTGACATGTATAGGTGCTTTTTCAATTTCCTTGTAAAATTTCTTAAGGTCCGTTTGGAATATTTTATTTTGGCGATAGAACCTGCACCATTTTTCGTATCGTCTTGTTCTCTGTGACTTTAACTGAAGTTTCTGTTTCAGCATTTCCTTGATTGATGGAATTTCAATTAGGGATTTAATTTTATATTTCCACTTGATCTTCTTGCCTTTATGTAAGCAGACATTTGGGTTTCTAGTGAGGCTCATCTAATATAGAAAGCTCACATCTGATTTCCTTTATTTCTTGCAGAAGTTTTGCCTTCCAAGCTGGCTCTCTATGTCTGCTATTTTTTTCATTGTCTTGACCCAAAACTTCCCAGTAGCTGCTAAAGCTGTTGCATATATGATGTTGTTAACTTCTGTGATATTTCTCAGTGGTTTATCCATTAACAGTATTTCCAGAGCAGCATTGTATATTTGTACAATGTGCTTATTGGACTTTGTCATATGAATTTTTGGGAGCTGGTCTCTGTCTGACAATTGTGTGAGGGTTACTCTGCTGAGTACTTGAATAACATGGTTTGTCGCTTTGGTGATTTCAGTTTCAACATTTCCTTGATTGATGTAATATTATTATTATCATTATGCTCATCATCATCATTATTATTATTATTATTTTTGACAGGTAATTTTCTTTCATGTTTTTTTAATTGCTTTTTATCATAACTTAATTAGCAGTCACACCACTTGACACCTCCAAAAATAAAATGTAGCCTGCTTATAAATAGGGGAAAGTATTCAGCCATTTAATATTAACAAGAAAAATAGCCTACCTAGGACAATGGCACCTTAGTTCTCTTCAAAGCACTCATCTTGGGACCTTACATATTTATCATCATGTTCCTTCAAATCAATCTACACAGTTGTTTTGAGATTACCATCAGCTGCTTCATCACATTCTCCTTAATATCATAAAAAAAACTGCTTGTGACATAAAGAACCTATTCACTCAGTTATTGTGAATATGACTATCATATAGTATGCCCAATGGGGTTTCACTGCTGGCTGAGTAACCTCAAGGGAGAGCATCTGTTCCTGCATACAAAGAGAGGTTCCTTTTGATTTACTGCCATGTTACATCAAGGGCACACAATTGATTCATAAAATATTCAAAATGGTTGGGTATTTACTAGACAAACTTATATATATGTATATATATATGCTTACATATACGTTTTGTAGCTTTTTTTTGTGAAAATGTGTATTTTATTGGTGTTACTATTATACTATACTTCATGTTTATTGACTTTGATTACTTACTTAAGAGCCCTCTTGAGTCCATCAGTTACAGCTTCTTTCCTGGCTTTCTCAATGCTGAGTGCTTTAGACTTCATCCCTTCACTGACACCATAACCAATATCTTCATGATAGACTCCATCCTGAAGACAAACAGACAATATGATGTAACTGTTTTAGAACCAAGAGAGACATTTTCAAGGCAATCAGATTTTTTTCAGTTATTCTTACTTTAAACACACTTGATATTTTGCTTTTCATTAATACCATGATAATTTTGAAAAAAAAAATTGCACAATGAAAATAAGGCTGATGGTAGGAATTGAACCCATAGCAACAACAACACAGCTGAAAAATGCTCACTAAACATGGGATAGACTGGGTTGCCAGACTGAGCTACTTTTAAAAGCTCAATGCTACTTTAAAAAAAAAAATAATAATGTGAACTAACTTGGGTTAATAATGAGCAGAAAGTCAATTTCAGATTTAGTAGCACCAGTCTTTTCAAACGGAGCTCAATTTGTTATTTGTCGTCTGGCAAAAACTGCTGAAATGGAAAACAACTTTTTTGTGTTAAGCCATATATTATCTACATTTTTGCTTCAAGTTTAACCTACATGTTTCCACAGTCAAGTTAAACTGACACCTTTTTTCCCATATATCGAAATTATAATTATAAACTATATTTTTGGAAAGTAAAAAAGAAAAGTTTTCATTTGAAATCAAGAAAATATTAACTTTAAGCAAAATGGTTACAATATATGGAAAAAAGAGTGTCTCTGTTTAAAATGGCATCAAGGGAGTAAGGATTAAAGAATCAACAAAAAAAAAACAAAAAAAAACTGTTTTCCTCCCCACCCCAAGAATAAAACAAATCTCCCCACATTAGACTCGGCTACTAGGATTTTGCCAAAAGTACATTTTCTTCCATTTAAAATTTAAAAAATTAACCTTTTAGAATTATTTTTCTTGAAAAAAATTAACTAATGTCACAAATACAAGAGCAGTTGACCATCCTAAGTTTTCATAATTTAAAAATAAACAATCAAATTCAAAGCAAATAAAATAGTCACTTATTTTTAACGATGAGTGTATTTATAAGACAACTGATTAGACGCAAAGGCATTTCTCTCATTTTTCATTGACATACCAACCCAACTCTTGGATATCATAATGTAAGCAATTATCAAAATCTTATCAATAACTTGCCATGATGACAGAAAAAAAATATATCAACCAACTACAATGCAATATTTATTATTTACCATTTTATAAATAAGAATGAAAACAAGTGTTTTATCCAATCTAATGTGTTTAACAACTATGCTGTCAATTCTCAAGAATAAAGAAAATGTATAAATCCACTTTCATATATTTGGGTTTTATTAAAATTCTAATCATTGCCTTTTTAAAAATAATAAGCATTACCAAGGAAGTCAAAAGTGTATGGAGTAATAGTAGTGTCAAGGGAATAACCATCCTTTTGACACATTGTTTTTTGTGGGCACGAAGGTTAAACATTGCCAAAATAAGGGTGATGTTCTACCAACCATCTCTTCTATAAAGGTACGAGCTCAATTCTCCCAGAACAGTGTACAATTAATTTTAATGTCATGAAAATAGGCAGGGAAAATACAGTGAAGATAACATTGCAAAAGATACTTCTAAAATCCAAATTTCCCAAAAATGAGGATTGACTTTACCATCACTGAAAACCATCTAATACTGACTGTCCCTGACCCTAAGGCAACAAGTAGGAAAAGTATTAAACATTAATCAAGATAAGTACTGGCATCTTTAATTCATTTAGTTCAACAAGATTAGCTTGTCTTTCATCATGTTACCAAGGAATCAAAGAACACAGTGTGAAACCAAACTATATCTGGGAACCGTAAATTACATTCTAAACTTCCCAGTCAATCAAATACTAATTGAGAGAATCCAAGCTATTAACAAAATAAATAAGACTGCAGCCTATGCCCTGAAAACTGAATTCCTGTTTCTGATTACGATGGAGAGAAACAGTGAATCTTGACTAAATAAATACATCCTGAAGCAAAAAATGAATTCTTTAAGAAAGAAAGAAAACAAAAACAAACAAAAAAAAAACTCCAAAATTTTTATTTTCATTTTTTTTCTCTCTATAAACTTGACAAGGTTGGAATTCCTCAGTAGGGTTGTTCTTTTAGAGTACATTGAAAATGGAGACAGGATATTATTTGAAGATTTGTCATCAGATCTGAGGTCAAAGTATACATTGGACAGATACTTATAGGATTTTTTAGTCAGCAAGAAAAAGAAAGGATTAATTATTTTCTTTAACTAATAAAACACGTTTGGAGATATGTGCTGAGCTCATTGTATTATGTAAAAAAATTTTAATTAAAAAGTCTGTGTTTGTGTGTGTATATAAGTTTCATTAAAGATGACTGACAAGATACTGCAATTTAGCTTTTTATTTCATTTTTCTTATGTTCATAGAAGTGTTTTCTTTTCTGGACATAAAGTATGTAAAAACTGTCCAAATGGATGGTCTATATATATATATATATCCAAGCACTTTCAGTTATTCTATTAGCCATTATATAGAACATTTGGACAGTTTTTACACACTTAATGTCCAGGAAAAAATCATTTAGTTGAACACAAGAAAAATTGAATAAAAAGCTTAATAGCAATACCTTGTGAGTTGTTTTAAACTTGTATAAAAGAGGGATAACTGTCTAAATACACAATTATATATATATATATATATATATATATATATATATATTGTTACGAGGATGAATTTCTATAATAAGGGATTCCACTGAGTTCTACTTGTTATTACAAAAAAGTTTTCATTCATTAAGTAGTTGTAAAATAGAGAAATTAGAAATAGAATGTTTGGAAGATTCTAGATCATTCTATAATCGAGAAAAATCTAGATGATTCGAGAAACATCTAGAAATATGCAAATTACACGTTAACCCCTATAAAAATGGGATTTTGGAAAAGGGTTGTCAGTTGATGAAGGGAAATTTCTGCTGTTATCAACTCCGGCTTTTGATTCAAGGCCTATTATATCCAGCCGAAAGAATCTCTATAAAAAGTTGCTGACCAACCAAAACCCAAAAGAGAATTTCATGGAACAAATTTGGTAAATAGAATTTTGACTAATTTTCATTGACCAAACTAAAAATTAATATTTATTCACACAACCTTTGTGGATTTCCAAATATAGCACTTAGATTACTTCACTAGCCCTAAAGTGATAAAGATATTTGACTCCTTTCCTTCTCCCTCGTAACACTTTGCCAGTAACTCTGTGTTTTCTGTTTTTGTAAGCCACAATTGTTTATCTTGTATATATTTTATGTTGTGTTTTAGCAAATTAAATATTTGTTTGTGATTTAGCTCTGTGTTGTGGTAAATCATTTTTTTTTCCTTTGTTACAATTATCAACACGTAACAATATATATATATATATATACACACACACACAAAAATGGAGAGGATAAAAACTTTACACACAAATACTTGCACATACATAAGTATATTTATTCCTAAGGTGTTATAAAAACGGTGCTCAATGTTATGAAACAGAGCTATGAGTATATATAGTAGTGAATATACATAACGGTCAGAATCCATACCTGAAGATTGCATGAACTGCATGAAACTCCAAGTAGTGTCATCGACGTTGGGTATATATATATATATATATATATATATATATAAATGTATATATATATGTATGTATATGTATATATACTAGACAAATTACCTGCACCTTGCTGTGTATCACATATTTTTTGTAGAAAATGATGACTGATTTTAAATCATTGTTATAATTTGTGGAGAAAAATGACACACTTCAATATTGTTCAATGATCTTGCTGATGTGACTTCCATCTTCTGGCTTTCTACTTCTATATTTTGGTTAGGATTTATTCCCATGTTCAAATCTAAATTTAATTTTAAAAAAAATGAAAAAGATTTTCAGTGGGAGGTTTGTTTCCCCCAGGGACCCTTTTGATCAAAATGAAATATACTTATCCAATTACACTAGGAGTCATTCCCTTGTTCAAATTCAAATTTAATTTATATCAAAGGGAAAAAAAATTTCAGTTTGTGCCTCTTAGGACCCCCCCTTTGATAAAAATATACTTATCCAAGTACCCTGGGTAATGGAGTTTCAGAATAAATGGTTATGGAGGTCTATCCTCAAAACCCTAGGAGGAGTTCAATAACAGACAGACAGAGGCTACAACTCTCTCTCTCTCTAGATATATATATATTTAATAGCTGGCCACTCGTATTCAAGGATACCCGTCTACTAGGGCAGCTAGCCAATCCCTATTGTTCAACACCCACAGAGCCCACCTGTGGTTTATACTGAAACTATGTTGAGCAGACCTTAGTTACAGTTTTCAGGGAGAGAGCATGTTATCTAGCATGATCAACAATTTGAACAAGGCCAGCACACTCAAACTCTCTGTCACAATGACTTGTGACTTTGTGATAGCACGACTATCAATGGCCCCCAAGTGTTCTATCTATTCAATTTCACTCGCAAGGCTTGAGTCTACTCATGGTATGGTTTTCCAGGTACTTTCCAAAGGTGTCGCATACTGGGATTGTCCCCCTCCAGACCAATAACATCAGGAAGTCTCCTTCCTAATAAATTAACCATGTCTCATGTGTATATATATATATATATATATATATATATATATATATATATATATACACACACACATACACACACACACACATACATACATACATACATACACACTTTTTAATAAAATAATTGTGCCATTTGCATTACAACTTACCATAAAACTATCCAAAAACATGAGGATAAAATCTCCATTGTAAATTTATAATGTTCTGTTATGTCAAATATGCTAAGAAATTTCTGTGTGTGCACACATACACACACACATATACGCACACATACACATACACGCACACACACATTCAGGCAGCAAGGAGTCAATTAAACAAATGCTATTAAATTCAATTGTCAATGTGTTTGATTTTTTATTGTCTTTTTCCTATTTTCAAATAAGCTTTTTTTTCCATATGTCGATCAAAATTGTAGATAAATTATCCAAAGTTTATGTTTTTGTTTTGTCTTTTCTTAAGTATTTTTTTGTTCTTGAAATTGACTGACAAACATACATACGGTTGGCCTGCATCTGCACAATGGCTTTAAAAACTCTTAATATCCTGTTCCACATGAAACTGTATCAGAAAAGAGAAAAATTATAACCCTTTTTGCAATAATTCTTTTCCTGAATTTTTCTTTTTTACATTAAAGAGTTCCTAACTCTCTGACAAAACATATTGTTTATCATATGTGGCGTGTTTTCGTGTCAACCTTTTATGAGAAATGGCTTCAAACACAAGGTGGAAAAAGCATTAAAATGATGATGATTAAAGTAATGCTACGTCTACAAAAAAAAGTTGCAAGTGTGGCATGAATTGAAAATGGGTTTAGCCTATACAAAGCTTAAAACATGCCATGTTGAGAAGAGCAACACGTCAGAGTTTAAAGCTAGCAGGGAATGTTTTTTATAGGCAGTACCGGGGAGAGAATTTCCAATGTCTGGCACTCAGATTATTTTGAAGCTGGGACAAACTTGATCTAGCGTGTCTTACTTGGCAACCCTTGGAATCAAGTGTGATTTCACATGAGAATTAGACTGAGGAACTCATCACGTATTTTCCTTCAATGAAAATTCAAAAAACGCACTTTTAAAATGGTTTGGAACTGGTTTTAGTTTCCGTATTTTTTTCAATAAAATAGCAATTTGTAATTTTGCTCACTAATTTTTGTAAAGAAACCTCCCCTAAAGCTCTAAAGGTATTTTCTTGAGGCCCCGTGGGTTTTGAGGGCCAGCACATTTGTGCCAGCTAAAGGCTGCCACCATAGATTTAAAATGTATTACAACTTAAAGATCCATGGGAGAACTAGCATCAGCTAATATGGAATCAGCATAGAAGTTTGTAGAACATGGAATGGAGGAAAAAGTCTGATACAAAAAGTAACTCTTCAACAGTGATTCAACAGGTCATTTTTTGTAGGAAGAAGATGTAGTTTGCGTTCACTTGTGAAAGAATCAATTTCACTTTCTCATTGGTTCTTTGATGTTCCCTTTAACAACAATAAATCTTTTCTTCTTTCATCTTCTTCTTCCTGTTCTCTTCTTAATCTCTTGTGCTTTTACCATTCATCTACCACAGAAAATCCACACTCAACTGTGTAATGATCAATTACCTCTTCAACCATCAGTAATGCAATTTTTATTTTTTATTGTTTTTGATGCTTGGAAATTTGCATGTTATCAGCAAAATCTCATTTACGAGAATATAACATTCTTAAATATTTGTCATCTGTGCAGCCATCTCTTACCACTCCTCTGGATTTCTTTACATTCTATATATGTGCGAAGTCTTTCTGACGGCGGTAAGTAATTTCTTTCTTTATTTGTTTTTTTCTTCAGTTATCCAAACACAGATGTCAAATTGTATCTACATTGTAAAAAGTGTCAATCTGGCCCCAGGATTTAAGGGGTTTATTATAATTGTCTTACTCTGCTGCTACAAGGCAATGCAAGATTACATGATAATTGTCTTACTCTGCTGCTACAAGACAATGCAAGATTACATGATAATTGTCTTACTCTGCTGCTACAAGACGATGCAAGATTACATGATAATTGTCTTACTCTGCTGCTACAAGACGATGATAATTGTCTTACTCTGCTGCTACAAGACAATGCAAGATTACATGATAATTGTCTTACTCTGCTGCTACAAGGCAATGCAAGATTACATGATAATTGTCTTACTCTGCTGCTACAAGGCAATGCAAGATTACATGATAATTGTCTTACTCTGCTGCTAAAAGGCAATGCAAGATTACATGATAATTGTCTTACTCTGCTGCTACAAAGGCAATGCAAGATTACATGATAAAGGCTTACTCTGCTGCTACAAGGCAATGCAAGATTACATGATAATTGTCTTACTCTGCTGCTACAAGGCAATGCAAGATTACATGATAATTGTCTTACTCTGCTGCTACAAGACAATGCAAGATTACATGATAATTGTCTTACTCTGCTGCTACAAGGCAATGCAAGATTACATGATAATTGTCTTACTCTGCTGCTACAAGGCAATGCAAGATTACATGATAATTGTCTTACTCTGCTGCTACAAGGCAATGCAAGATTACATGATAATTGTCTTACTCTGCTGCTAAAAGGCAATGCAAGATTACATGATAATTGTCTTACTCTGCTGCTACAAGACAATGCAAGATTACATGATAATTGTCTTACTCTGCTGCTAAAAGGCAATGCAAGATTACATGACAATCACTCTGCTGCTTCAAAGGCAATGCAAGATTACATGATAACTATCCTGCTACAAGGCAAAAGATTACATGATAATTGCCTCATTCTGCTGCAATAAGGCAAAAAGATTACATGATAATGGTTCTTAAATTGGTTCTGTCAATGCAATATATCCATGATAATTGAAAATACCTGCTGCTACAAGGCAATGCAAGATTACATGATAATTGTCTTACTCTGCTGAAAGCAATGCAAGATTTTGTAATTTTGCTCCCCAGTCATCCAAGGCAATGCAAGATTACATGATAATTGTCTTACTCTGGTGAATAAACATGCAAAATCATGATAATTTCTGTCTGCCTAAAGGCACAGTATTACATGATAATTGTGGCCTCATGAAGTGTGTGAAAGTGATGTACATCCATTTACTTTGGACAGGAACCATATTCCACTTGATGGATATCATCATCATAGATTTATGGAAGAGTTTCACAACTGTCAATGCAACTGAGATTACTGTTTAATTTGATGACAAGACAAAGCAAGAGACATGATAATTGTCTGGTGAGAAAACATTATAGAATGGGGTTTCATGATAATCAAGGCAATGCAAGATGAAGGAGATTGTCTTGCAAAGGTTGCCAAGAAATGATAATTCTTCTGATTGCTGCTACAAGGCAAAAAATTAATGATAATGTACTTTGGCTGTACAAGGCAATTTAAGATTACATGAAAATTGTATTACTTTTTTTATACAAGGCAATGCAAGATTACATGATAATTTTTGACTTGAAAGACAATGTGAAATGATAATTGTCTGAAAAAAACTTTTCCATTTTGTCTCCTTATCTTCACAGTATTGAAATTGTTAACAGAAGAGAAAGAAGCAGAGTTTTATCCATTCATTACTTTACAAGACAATGCAAGATTAGTTGATAATTGTTTTTCAGCAGTCCCAAGACAAGATTAAGATTACATCAATGGAATGTCTTACGGACATCTCACAATGCAAGATTACATGATAATTGTCTTACTCTGCTGCACAAGGCAATGCAAGAAGCACCTCATTTAACTGCTGCAAAAGATTCATGATAATTGTCTTATCGCAATGCATCTATAGAACTGAATTTTATGCCTCCGTCAATACATCGATTACACATAAACAGTTTTATATAAAGATTTTAAATGTATATGGTTTTTGAATAATCTGTGGAGTTGGGGAACCAACAGATTGTGTAAGATGCAGGCAATCAAGATTACATGATAATGATTTGCAAGATTACATGATAATTGTTACGAGAACAACAAAACCATCATCAGATGGGGAGTAGATAGGTTTGTTTATGAACCAATTCAAGATTACATGATAATTGTCTTTTTGAACAAAGGCAATGCAAGATTCATGATAATTTTCTTACTTTGGGACAATTGGATTTTAAATTTCTTCTAAAGACTTTTCTCTTTTACATGATAATTGCCTCTTGCTGTCTACAAGGCAATGCAAGATTACATGATAATTGTCTTACTGATAAAAAAAATAACCAAGATTCAATAATTGTCTTACTCTGCTGCTACAAGGCAATGCAAGATTACCATGATATTTTAGCATCCTTTTCAATGCTAAGAAAGGCAATGCAAGATTCATGATAATTGTCTTACTCTGCTGCTAAAGGCAATGCAAGATTACATGATAATTGTCTTACTTGCTGCTACTTCAGGCAATGCAAGATTACATGATAATTGTCTTACTCTGCTGCTACAAGGCAATGCAAGATTACAGACAGGATGGAATATGTCAATTACTCTCTGCTTTGTTTAAACATTGCAAGGGATGCAAGGATAAAACAGTGCTTGATACAATTGTCAGGACGTTGTGCTGCTATGATCAACCTACTTAAGTCTTTTGTTTACATTAGATTGCAAGGGTCTTACTATTGCTGCTACAAGGCAAAACAGTGCTTAGATTACAAAGGACAGGACTTTGTGGCTGCTATGATCAATGCTAGATTAATGTAATTTCTTACTCTGAAAGAGACTGCAAGGGATAGTAAGGATAAAACAGTGCTTAGAATACAAAGGACAGGATGAGATGTAAATGGATGGCAGAACAGAGACTCAGGGATTAAGGATAAAAAAAAAGCAATGCTAAAAGGACAGGACGTTGTCTTTTAAATGGGTGTCCAGAACAAGACTGCAAGGATAGTTGGATAAAAACAGTGCTTAAAGCTACAAAGGACAATGGAGCTATGATCAATGATAATTGTTTAAATCTGCAGAACAGACAATGCAAGATTGTAAAATAATTGTCTTTAGAGCTACAAAGGACAGGATGTTGATTACATGATAATTGTCTCAATCTACTTAACGAAATGTTTAAATAATTGTCAGAACAGAGACTGCAAGGGATAGTAAGGATAAAAAAACAGTGCTTAGAGCTACAAAGGACAGGACGTTGTGGAGAGCTATGATCAATCTACTTAACGTCCATGTTTAAATGGGTGGCAGAACAGAGACTGCAAGGGATAGTAAGGATAAAAACAGTGCTTAGAGCTACAAAGGACAGGACGTTGTGGAGAGCTATAATCAAAATACTTAACGTCCTTGTTTAAATGGGTGGCAAGAACAGAGACTGCAAGGGATAGTAAGGATAAAACAATGCTTAGAGATTACAAAGGACAGGACGTTGTGGAGAGCTATGATCAATCTACTTAACGTCCTTGTTTAAATGGGTGGCAGAACAGAGACTGCAAGGGATAGTAAGGATAAAATTGTAAAGAGCTACAAAGGACAGGACGTTGTGGAGAACTATGATCAATCTACTTAACGTCCTTGTTTAAATGGGTAAAGAACAGATGATAATTGGATAGCTAAGGATAAAAACAGTGCTTAGATTCAAGCTAATTGTTTAAAAGGACAAGACGTTGATGGAGATTACAAAGGATCAATCTACTTAACGTCCATGTTTAAAATGGGTGGCAGAACAGAGACTGCAAGGGATAGTAAGGATAAAAACAGTGCTTAGAGATTACAAAGGACAGGACGTTGTGGAGAGCTATGATCAATCTACTTAACGTCCTTGTTTAAATGGGTGGCAGAACAGAGACTGCAAGGGATAGTAAGGATAAAACAGTGCTTAGATTACAAAGGACAGGACGTTGTGTCTATGATCAATCTACTTAACGTCCTTGTTTAAATGGGTGGTAGAACAGAGACTGCAAGGGATTAAAGGATAAAACAGTGCTTAGAGCTACAAAAGGACAGGACGTTGTGGAGAGCTATGATCAATCTACTTAACGGATGTTTAAATGGGTGGTAGAACAGAGACTGCAGGGATAGTAAGGATAAAAACAGTGCTTAGAGCTACAAAGGACAGGACGTTGTGGAGAGCAATGATCAACCTACTTAACGTCCATTGTTTAAATGGGTGTCAGAACAGAGACTGCAAGGGATAGGATAAATGGCTGCTAAAAGGACACGTTGTGCTTAGAACAAAGGACAGGACAGTGCAAGATTGAGGAGACGTTGTATCTGATCAACCTACTTAACGTCCATGTTTAAATGGGTGTCAGAACAGAGACTGCAAGGGATAGTAAGGATAAAAACAGTGCTTAGAGCTACAAAGGACAGGACGTTGTGGAGACTATGATCAATCTACTTAACGTCCTTGTTTAAACAACAGAACAGAGACTGCAGGGGGATTGTAAGGATAAAAACAGTGCTTAGAAGAGCTACAAAGGACAGGACGTTGTGGAGAGCTATGATCAACCTACTTAACGTCCATGTTTAAATGGGTGGCAGAACAGAGACTGCAAAGGGATAGTAAGGATGAAACAGTGCTTATGCTACAAAGGACAGGACGTTGTGGAGAGCTATGATCAATCTACTTAACGTCCATGTTTAAATGGGTGGTAGAACAGAGACTGCAAGGGATAGTAAGGATAGAAACAGTGCTTAGAGCTACAAAGGACAGGACGTTGTGGAAGAGACTATGATCAACCTACTTAACGTCCTTGTTTAAATGGGTGCTAGAACAGAGACTGCAAGGGATAGTAAGGATAAAAACAGTGCTTAGAGCTACAAAGGACAGGACGTTGTGGAGTCTATGATCAATCTACTTAATGTCCTTGTTTAAATGGATGGCAGAACAGAGACTGCAAGGGATAGGGATAAAAAAGGATAAAAACAGTGCTTAGAGCTACAAAGGACAGGACGTTGTGGAGACTATGATCAATCTGCTTAACGTCAATGTTTAAATGGATGGCAGAACAGAGACTGCAAGGGATAGTAAGGATAAAACAGTGCTTAGAGCTTAGAAAAAAGGACAGGACGTTGTGGAGAGCTATGATCAAAGAACTTAACGTCCATGTTTAAATGGGATGGTAGAACAGAGACTGCAAGGGATAGTAAGGATAAAAAAGTTAAAGTGCTTAGAGCTACAAAGGACAGGACGTTGTGGAGAGCTATGATCAATCTACTTAACGTCCATGTTTAAATGGTGTCAGAACAGAGACTGCAAGGGATAGTAAGGATAAAAACAGTGCTTAGAGCTACAAAGGACAGGACGTCAATCTCCTGAAGATGATCAATCTACTTAACGTCCTTGTTTAAATGGGTGGTAGAACAGAGACTGCAAGGGATAGTAAGGATAAAAAACAGTGCTTAGAGCTACAAAGGACAGGACGTTGTGGAGAGCCATGATCAATCTACTTAACGTCCATGTTTAAATGGGTGGTAGAACAGAGACTGGGGAAGGGATAGTAAGGACAGGATAAAACAGTGTCCATGATTTAGAGCTACTGAAAAGGACAGGACGTTGTATCATCTTAAAGGAGCTAGCTATGATCAATCTACTTAACGTCCATGTTTAAATGGGTGGCAGAACAGAGACTGCAGGGGATAGTAAGGATAAAAACAGTGCTTAGAGCTACAAAGGACAGGACGTTGTGGAGAGCTATGATCAACCTACTTAACGTCCATGTTTAAATGGGTGGCAGAACAGAGACTGCAGGGGATAGTAAGGATAAAAACAGTGCTTAGAGCTACAAAGGACAGGACGTTGTGGAGAGCTATGATCAACCTACTTAACGTCCATGTTTAAATGGGAAAGAACAGAGACTGCAAGGGATAGTAAGGATAAAAACAGTGCTTAGAGCTACAAAGGACAGGACGTTGTGGAGAGCTATGATCAATCTACTTAACGTCCTTGTTTAAATGGGTGGTAGAAACAGAGACTGCAAGGGATAGTAAGGATGAAATAGAGCTACAAAGGACAGGACGTTTGGAGAGCTATGATCAACCTACTAACGTCCTTGTTTAAAATGGGTGGCAGAACAGAGACTGCAAGGGGATAGTAAGGATTGACAGTCTTAGAGCTACAAAGGACAGGAGAGAGCTATGATCAATCTACTTAACGTCCTTGTTTAAATGGGTGAACAGAACAGAGACTGCAAGGGATAGTAAGGATGAAAAAGTCCTTGTTTAAAGAGCTACAAGGGGACAAGGGACGTTGTGGAGAGAGCTATGATCAATCTACTTAACGTCCTTGTTTAAATGGGTTTCAGAACAGAGACTGCAAGGGATAGTAAGGATAAAAACAGTGCTTAGAGCTACAAAGGACAGGACGTTGTGGAGAGCTATGATCAATCTACTTAACGTCCTTGTTTAAATGGGTGGTAGAACAGAGACTGCAAGGGATAGTAAGGATAAAAACAGACTTAGAAAAAAGTTGTTACAAAGGACAGGACGTTGTGGAGAGCTATGATCAATCTACTTAACGTCCTTGTTTAAATGGGAATGGATAGAACAGAGACTGCAAAGGACAGACGTTGGGATAGTAAGGATAAAAAACAGTGCTTAGAGCTACAAAGGACAGGACGTTGACGTTGGAGAGCTATGATCAATCTACTTAACGTCCTTGTTTAAATGGGGTGGTAGAACAGAGACTGCAAGGGATAGTAAGGATAAAACAGTGCTTAGAGCTACAAAGGACAGGACGTTGTGGAGAGCTATGATCAATCTACTTAACGTCCTTGTTTAAATGGGTGGTAGAACAGAGACTGCAAGGGATAGTAAGGATAAAACAGTGCTTAGAGCTACAAAGGACAGGACGTTGTGGAGAGCTATGATCAATCTACTTAACGTCCTTGTTTAAATGGATGGTAGAACAGAGACTGCAAGGGATAGTAAGGATAAAACAGTGCTTAGAGCTACAAAGGACAGGACGTTGTGGAGAGCTATGATCAATCTACTTAACGTCCTTGTTTAAATGGGTGGTAGAACAGAGACTGCAAGGGATAGTAAGGAAAGGAAACAGTGTTGATCAAGAGTCCTTACAAAGGACAGGACGATTGTGGAGAGACTATGATCAATCTACTTAACGTCCTTGTTTAAATGGATGGCAGAACAGAGACTGCAAGGGATAGTAAGGATAAAAACAGTGCTTAGAGCTACAAAGGACAGGACGTTGTGGAGAGCAATTTAACGTCCTTGTTTAAATGGATGGTAGAACAGAGACTGCAAGGGATATAAGGATAAAACAGTGCTTAACAAAGGACAACGTTTGTTTAAATGGGTGTTTAAATGGGTGGTAGAACAGAGACTGCAAGGGATAGTAAGGATAAAAACAGTGCTTAGAGCTACAAAAGGACAGGACGTTGTGGAGAGCTATGATCAAAAAACTTAACGTCCTTGTTTAAATGGGTGGTAGAACAGAGACTGCAAGGGATAGTAAGGATAAAAACAGTGCTTAGAGCTACAAAGGACAGGACGTTGTGGAGAGCTATGATCAATCTATTAACGTCCTTGTTTAAATGGGTGGTAGAACAGAGACTGCAAGGGATAGTAAGGATAAAAAGGTTGCTTAGAGCTACAAAGGACAGGACGTTGTGGAGAGCTATGATCAATCTACTTAACGTCCTTGTTTAAATGGATGGTAGAACAGAGACTGCAAGGGATAGTAAGGATAAAAACAGTGCTTAGAGCTACAAAGGACAGGACGTTGTGGAGAGCTATGATCAATCTACTTAACGTCCTTGTTTAAATGGATGGCAGAACAGAGACTGCAAGGGATAGTAAAGGATAAAAACAGTGCTTAGAGCTACAAAGGACAGGACGTTGTGGAGAGACATGATCAATCTACTTAACGTCCTTGTTTAAATGGGTGGTAGAACAGAGACTGCAAGGGATAGTAAGGATAAAAACAGTGCTTAGAGCTACAAAGGACAGGACGTTGTGGAGAGCTATGATCAATCTACTTAACGTCCTTGTTTAAATGGATGGCAGAACAGAGACTGCAAGGGATAGTAAGGATAAAAAGAGGTTGCTTAGAGCTACAAAGGACAGGACGTTGTGGAGAGCTATGATCAATCTACTTAACGTCCTTGTTTAAATGGATGGTAGAACAGAGACTGCAAGGGATAGTAAGGATACAAACAGTGCTTAGAGCTACAAAGGACAGGACGTTGTGGAGAGCTATGATCAATCTACTTAACGAATGTTTTAAATGGATGGCAGAACAGAGACTGCAGGAAGGGATATGTAACGTCCTTGTTTAAATGGGTGTCAGAACAGAGACTGCAAGGGATAAGGATGGAAAACAGTGTTTAGTACAAAGGACAGGACGTTGTGGAGAGCTATGATCAATCTACTTAACGTGAATGTTTAAATGGGTGGTAGAACAGAGACTGCAAGGGATTGTAAGGATAAAAACAGTGCTTAGAGCTACAAAGGACAGGACGTTGTGGAGAGCTATGATCAATCTACTTAAAATCCTTGTTTAAATGGGTGGCAGAACAGAGACTGCAAGGGATTTAAATGGAGTGGTAGAAAAGGACAGGACGTTGTGGAAGGGATCAATCTACTTAACGTGAATGTTTAAATGGGTGGCAGAACAGAGACTGCAAGGGATAGTAAGGATAAAAACAAGAGGACAGGACGTTGTGGAAGTCAATGATCAAGACATACTTAAGAAATGAATTGTTTAAATGGATGGCAGAACAGAGACTGCAAGGGATAGTAAGGATAAAAACAGTGCTTAGAGCTACAAAGGACAGGACGTTGTGGATCTCCTGAAGATCAATCTAGAAAAATGGATGTTTAAATGGATGGCAGAACAGAGACTGCAAGGGATAGTAAGGATAAAAACAGGTTGCTTAGAGCTACAAAGGACAGGACGTTGTGGAGAGCTATGATCAATCTACTTAACGTCCTTGTTTAAATGGGTGGTAGAACAGAACAGAGAACAGGCTTAAGGGAGGACGTTGTGGATAGACATGATCAATCTACTTAACGTCCATACAAAGAGACTGCAAAGGGATAGTAAGATAATTAGAGCTACAAAGACAGGACGTTGGATCAATCTCCTACTTAATGTCCTTGTTTAAATGGATGGTAGAACAGAGGATGCAAGGATAGTAAGGATAAAAACAGTGATTTAGAGCTACAAAGGACAGGACGTTGTGGAGAGCTATGATCAATCTACTTAACGTCCTTGTTTAAATGGGTGGTAGAACAGACTGCAAGAAATGAATGGATGTAAATGGATGTGGAGAACATGACTTAGGGATTTTAAAAAGTAGACAGGACGGATAGAGAGCTATGATGGTCAACAGTGCTAAGAGCTACAAAGGACAGGAGACATGTCATGATCAATCTGAATGGATGTTTAAATGGATGGCAAAAACAAACAAACAAATAGAGCTACTGCAGGGTTGTAAAAGGTGCAAAGATGGAGGGATAGTAAGGAAAACTGCTAGAGCTACAAAGGACAGGAGAGCATGATCAATCTCCTGAAAAACGTCCATGTTTAAATGGGTGGTAGAACAGAGACTGGAAGGATAGTAAGGAGAAAAACGTCCTTGCTTGCTACAAAGGACAGGACGTTGTGGAGAGACATGATCAATCTACTTAACGTCCTTGATTTAAATGGATGGCAGAACAGAGACTGCAAGGATAGTAAAAAGGACAAAACAGTGCTTAGAGCTAAAAAGGACAGGACGTTGTGGAGAGACATATGATCAATCTAATTAATCCTTGTTTAAATGGATGGCAGAACAGAGACTGCAAGGGATAGTAAGGATAAAAACAGTTGCAGAGAGCTACAAAGGACAGGACGTTGTGGAGAGACATGATCAATCTACTTAACGTCCTTGTTTAAATGGGTGGCAGAACAGAGACTGGGAGGGATAGTAAAGGACAAAAAGGTTGCTTAGAGCTACAAAGGACAGGACGTTGTGGAGAGACATGATCAACAAGACTTAACGTGGATGTTTAAATGGATGGCAGAACAGAGACTGCAAGGGATAGTAAAAGGATAAAAAGAGGTGCTTAGTAATACAAAGGACAGGACGTTGTGGAGAGACATGATCAATCTAATAAATGGATGTTTAAATGGATGGCAGAACAGAGACTGCAAGGGATAGTAAAAAGGATAAAAACAGTGCTTAGAGCTACAAAGGACAGGACGTTGTGGAGAGACATGATCAATCACTTAACGTGGATGTTTAAATGGGTGAACAGAACAGAGACTGCAAGGGATAGTAAAAGGATAAAAGGTTGCTTAGAGCTGAAAGGACAGGACGTTGTGAGACATGTCATGATCAAAATGGATGTTTAAATGGATGGCAGAACAGAGACTGGAAAGGGATAGTAAGGATAAAAACAGTGCTTAGAGCTACAAAGGACAGGACGTTGTGGAAGCTATGATCAATCTACTTAACGTCCTTGTTTAAATGACAGAGATGGATGTAAATGGATAAAATGGCTACAAAGGACAGGACATTGGGAGAGGATCAATCTACTTAATTGTTTAAATGGATGACAAAAAGACTGCAAGGGAGGTTAAAAACAGTGCTTAGAGCTACAAAGGACAGGACGTTGTGGAGAGCTATGATCAATCTACATTAAAAAATGGATTTAAATGGATGGCAGAACAGAGACTGCAAGGGATAGTAAGGATAGAAAACAGTGCTTAGAGCTACAAAGGACAGGACGTTGTGGAGAGCTATGATCAATCTACTTAACGTCCTTGTTTAAATGGATGGTAGAACAGAGACTGCAAGGGATAGTAAGGATAGAAACAGTGCTTAGAGCTACAAAGGACAGGACGTTGTGGAGAGACATGATCAATCTACTTAACGTGAATTGTTTAAATGGATGGTAGAACAGAGACTGGGAAGGGATTGTAAAAATGATGTAAAAAAGGACAGGTTTAGAGTAATGATCAAAGGACAACGTCCTGAATATGACATGAACAGGGATACAAGGGATAAAACGTGAATGGATTTAAATGGATGGCAGAACTTAAGACTGTTTAAATGGGTGGGATAGTGCAAATAGAAGGATAAAAAACAGTTGCTTAGAGCTACAAAGGACAGGACGTTGTGGAGAGATGATCAATCTACTTAACGTCCTTGTTTAAATGGATGGTAGAACAGAGACTGCAAGGGATAGTAAGGAGAAAAACAGTGCTTGCAGAGTGCTACAAAGGACAGGACAATCTCCTGAAGAGACATGATCAATCTACTTAACGTCCTTGTTTAAATGGATGGCAGAACAGAGACTGCAAGGGATAGTAAGGATAAAAAACAGTGCTTAGAGCTACAAAGGACAGGACGTTGTGGAGAGCTATGATCAATCTACTTAACGTCCTTGTTTAAATGGATGTAAATGGATGGCAGAACAGAGACTACAAAGGACAGGACGTTGTGGGATATGTAACGTCCTTGTTTAAATGGGTGGTAGAACAAGAGGTTGGATTAGAGCTACAAAGGACAGGACGTTGAAGAGACATGATCAATCTACTTAACGTGAATTGTTTAAATGGATGGCAGAACAGAGACTGGAAGGGATAGTAAAAGGATAAAAACAGTGTTTAGAGCTACAAAGGACAGGACGTTGTGGAGAGCTATGATCAATCTACTTAACGTGAATTGTTTAAATGGATGGTAGAACAGAGACTGCAAGGGATAGTAAGGATAAAAACAGTGCTTAGAGCTACAAAGGACAGGACGTTGTGGAGAGCTATGATCAATCTACTTAACGTCCTTGTTTAAATGGATGGCAGAACAGAGACTGGGAAGGGATAGTCAAAAGGACAAGAGGTTGCTTAGAGCTAAAGGACAGGACGTTGTGGGAGACTATGATCAAGAAATTAACGTCCTTGTTTAAATGGATGGCAGAACAGAGACTGCAAGGGATAGTAAAGGACAAAAACAGTGCTTAGAGCTACAAAAAGGACAGGACGTTGTGGAGAGCTATGATCAAGAACTTAACGTCCTTGTTTAAATGGATGGCAGAACAGAGACTGGGATAGTAAGGATAAAAACAGTGTAGAAAAAGGACAAAGTTGTGCTTGATCAAGCTAACGTCCTTGTTTAAAGGAACAGGACGTCAATCTCCTGGAGAGACATGTGTGGAGAGCTATGATCAAGAAACGAATTGTTTAAATGGATGGCAGAACAGAGACTGCAAGGGATAGTAAAAAGGATAAAAACAGTGTTTAGAGCTACAAAGGACAGGACGTTGTGGAGAGACATGATCAATCTACTTAACGTCCTTGTTTAAATGGATGGCAGAACAGAGACTGCAAGGGATAGTAAGGATAAAAACAGTGTTTAGAGCTACAAAGGACAGGACGTTGTGGGAGATCAATCTACTTAACGTCCTTGTTTAAATGATCAATCTACTTAACGTGAATGTTTAAATGGATGGCAGAACAGAGACTGGTAGAAAGGGATAGGAAAGGATAAAAACAGTGCTTAGAGCTACAAAGGACAGGACGTTGAAGAGACTATGATCAATCTACTTAACGTGAATTGATTTAAATGGATGGCAGAACAGAGACTGGAAGGGATAGTAAATAAAAACAGTGCTTAGAGCTACAAAGGACAGGACGTTGTGGATCTCTATGATCAATCTACTTAATGTCCTTGTTTGTAAATGGATGGCAGAACAGAGACTGCAAGGGATAGTAAGGATAAAAACAGTGCTTAGAGCTACAAAGGACAGGACGTTGTGGAGAGCTATGATCAATCTACTTAACGTCCTTGTTTAAATGGATGGTAGAACAGAGACTGCAAGGGATAGTAAGGATAAAACAGTTGCTTAGAGCTAAAAGGACAGGACGTTGTGGAGAGCTATGATCAATAACGTCCTGTTTAAAATCCTTGTGTAAATGGATAAAAAGAACAGAGACTGGAAGGGATTGTAAAGATCAAAAACGTCCTTGTTTTGAGCTAGAAAAGGACAGGACGTTGTGGATCTCAGTATGATCAACAGGACTACTTAATGAATGGATTTAAATGGATGGTAGAACAGAGACTGCAAGGGATAGTAAGGATAAAAACAGTGCTTAGAGCTACAAAGGACAGGACGTTGTGGAGAGCTATGATCAATCTACTTAACGTCCTTGTTTAAATGGATGGTAGAACAGAGACTGCAAGGGATAGTAAGGATAAAAACAGTGCTTAGAGCTACAAAGGACAGGACGTTGTGGAGAGCTATGATCAATCTACTTAACGTCCTTGTTTAAATGGATGGCAGAACAGAGACTGCAAGGGATAGTAAAAGGATAAAAAGAGGGACAGGGTTGCTTAGAGCTACAAAGGACAGGACGTTGTGGAGAGCTATGATCAACAACTTAACGTCCTTGGATAAATGGATGGTAGAACAGAGACTGGGCAAGGGATAGTAAGGATAAAAACAGTGCTTAGAGCTACAAAGGACAGGACGTTGTGGAGAGCTATGATCAATCTACTTAACGTCCTTGTTTAAATAAATGGATGGCAGAAGGATAGAAAGACTGGGCTACAAAGGACAGGACGTTGTGGAAAAATAGATCAATCAAACGTCCTTGTTTAAAGAGGTAGAACAGAGACTGCAAGGGATCTAAGGATAAAAACAGACATGATCAATCTACTTAACGTCCTTGTTTAAATGGATGGCAGAACAGAGACTGCAAGGGATAGTAAGGATAAAAACAGTGCTTAGAGCTACAAAGGACAGGACGTTGTGGAGAGCTATGATCAATCTACTTAACGTCCTTGTTTGGATGTGGTAGAACAGAGACTGCAAGGGATGGGATAAAAACAGTGCTTAGACTACAAAGGACAGGACGTTGTGGAGAATCAAGACTTAACGTCCTTCTTTAAATGAGTGTAGAAAGAGACTGCAAGGGATAGTAAGGATAAAAACAGTGCTTAGAACAGGACAGGAGACATGATCAAAGGTTTGTAACGTCCTTGTTTGGATGGTAGAACAGAGACTGCAAGGGATAGTAAGGATAAAAACAGTGCTTAGAGCTACAAAGGACAGGACGTTGTGGAGAGCTATGATCAATCTACTTAATGAATGGATTTAAATGGATGGTAGAACAGAGACTGCAAGGGATAGTAAGGATAAAAACAGTGCTTAGAGTTACAAAGGACAGGACGTTGTGGAGAGCTATGATCAATCTCCTTAACGTCCTTGTTTAAATGGGTGGTAGAACAGAGACTGCAAGGGATAGTAAGGATAGAAACAGTGGATGGCTACAAAGGACAGACTGGAGGCTATGATCAATCTACTTAATGTCCTTGTTTAAATGGGTGGTAGAACAGAGACTGCAAGGGATAGTAAGGATAAAAACAGTCTTAGAGCTACAAAGGACAGGACGTTGTGGAGAGCTATGATCAATCTAAACGTCCTTGTTTAAATGGGTGGTAGAACAGAGACTGCAAGGGATAGTAAGGATAAAAAACAGTGCTTAGAGCTACAAAGGACAGGACGTTGTGGAGAGCTATGATCAATCTACTTAATCTCCTTGACGTCCTTGTTTAAATGGATGGTAGAACAGAGACTGCAAGGATAGTAAGGATAAAAACAGTGCTTAGAGCTACAAAGGACAGGACGTTGTGGAGAGCTATGATCAATCTACTTAACGTCCTTGTTTAAATGGTGGTAGAACAGAGACTGCAAGGGAAGGGATAAAAAGGATAGAAACAGTGCTTGGAGAGCTACAAAGGACAGGACGTTGTGGAGAACTATGATCAACAGGACTTAAGACATGTCACAAGAAATGAATGGATTAAATGGATGGTAGAACAGAGACTGCAAGGGATAGTAAGGAAGAAAACAGTGCTTAGAGCTACAAAGGACAGGACGTTGTGGAGAGACATGATCAATCTACTTAAATGAATTGTTTAAATGGATGGCAGAACAGAGACTGCAAGGGATAGTAAGGATAAAAACAGTGCTTAGAGCTACAAAGGACAGGACGTTGTGGAGAGCTATGATCAATCTACTTAACGTCCTTGTTTAAATGGATGGTAGAACAGAGACTGCAAGGGATAGTAAGGATAAAAACAGTGCTTAGAGCTACAAAGGACAGGACGTTGTGGAGATGGTCAATCTCCTATGAGAACATGTCACTAAGAAATAAAAAAATGGATGTAAATGGATGGCAGAACAGAGACTGCAAGGGATAAAAAGGATAAAAAGGTTGCTTAGAGCTACAAAGGACAGGACGTTGTGGAGAGACATCTACTTAACGTCCTTGTTTCAGACCTAGTAAGGATAAAATCCTTGTAAATGGATGGCAGAACAGAGACTAGGAAGGGATAGAAAGAGACAAAAAGGATTAAGGATAGAAACAGTGCAGCTACAAAGGACAGGACGTTGTGGAGAGCTATGATCAACGTCCTTCTCCTGAACAGAACATGTCAAGGGAAATGAATGGATGTAAATGGATGGCAGAACAGGAGGACTGGAGGAAGGATTACTTAACGTCCTTGACAAATGACAAGAACAGAGACTGCAAGGGATAGTAAGGATAAAAACAGTGCTTCAATACAAAGGACAGGACGTTGTGGAGATCATGTCAACTAAAAACGTCCTTGTGTAAATGGATGAACAGAACAGGGGACTAAGGATAAAAACAGTGTTAAAAGAGACAAAGGACAGGACGTTTGGAGAGCTATGATCAATCTACTTAACGTCCTTGTTTAAATGGGTGGTAGAACAGAGACTGAGGGATAGTAAGGATAGAAACATGTACAAAGGACAGGAAATGATCAATCTACTTAACGTCCTTGTGTAAATGGATGGCAGAACAGAGACTGGGAAGGGATAAAAAAGGATAGAAACAGTGCTTAGAGCTACAAAGGACAGGACGTTGTGGAGACATGATCAATCTACTTAATGTCCTTGTTTAAATGGATGGTAGAACAGAGACTGCAAGGGATAGTAAGGAAGAAAAACAGTGCTTAGAGCTACAAAGGACAGGACGTTGTGGAGAGCTATGATCAATCTACTTAACGTCCTTGTATAAATGGGTGGTAGAACAGGGACTGAAAAGGGAATAGTAATGATAAAAAAGTGGATGAGCTACAAAGGACAGGACGTTGTGGAGAGACATGATCAATCTACTTAACGTCCTTGTTTAAATGGGTGGTAGAACAGGGACAAGCAAGGGATAGTAAGGATAGAAACATGCTTAGAGCTACAAAGGACAGGAATGAATGATCAATCTACTTAACGTCCTTTGTTTAAATGGATGGCAGAACAGAGACTGGGAAGGGATAGTAAGGATAGAAAACAGTGCTTAGAGCTACAAAGGACAGGACGTTGTGGAGAGATATGATCAACCTACATAAAAAATGAATGGATGTAAATGGATGGCAGAACAGAGACTGGAAGGGATAGTAAGGATAGAAAAGTGTTTAAGAGCTACAAAGGACAGGACGTCCTGGAGAGACATCAATCTACTTAAAATGAATTGTGTAAATGGATGGCAGAACAGAGACTGGGAAGGATAGTAAGGATAAAAAAGGTTGCTAAGAGCTACAAAGGATCTCCTGAAGAGACATGATCAACCTAATAACGAATGTGTAAATGGATGGCAGAACAGAGGACTAGAAGGATAAAAAAGGCTTAGAGCTAAAAGGACAAAACGTTGCAGAATGATCAAGCTACAAAAGATCTCCTGATAGTAAGGAGACATGTCACTAAGAGCTACAAAGGACAGGAATGGATGAGCTATGATAAATGGATGGTTTAAAACAGAGACTGGCAAGGATAGTAAGGATAGAAAATGTTGCTAAGAGCTACAAAGGAAGGACGTCCTGGAGAGACATGATCAAGAAACAGAAAATGGATGTAAATGGATGGCAGAACAGGGACTGGGAAGAATAGTAAAAAGACAAAATGTTGCTAAGAGCTACAAAGGACAGGACGTTGTGGAGAAACATGATCAACCTAATAAATGAATGGATGTAAATGGATGGCAGAACAGGGACTAGGAAGGGATTGTAAAAGACAAAAGGTTGATAAAGTGCTAAAAATTTAAATCAATCTCCTGAAGAGACATGTCTACAAAAAATGAAAAATGTAAATGGATGGAGCAGAACAGGGACTGGGAAGAATAGTAAAAAAGACAAATGTTGCTAAGTGCTACAAAGGATAGGAATCTCCTGGAGAGACATGTCATAAAAAGAATGGATGTAAATGGATGGCAGAACAGGACTAGGAAGAGATAGTAAAAAAAGACAAATGTTGCTAAGAGCTACAAAGGATAGGAAGTTATGGAGAGACATGATCAACCTAAATAAAATGGATGTAAATGGATGGCAGAACAGGGACTAGGAAGAATAGTAAAAAAAAGACAAATGTTGCTAAGAGTGCTACAAAGGATAGGAAGTTATGGAGAGACATGATCAACCTACATAAAATGGATGTAAATGGATGGCAGAACAGGGACTAGGAAGAATAGTAAAAAGACAAATGTTGCTAAGTGCTACAAAGGATGGGAATCTCCTGGAGAGACATGATTACCTACATAAAATGAATGGATGTAAATGGATGGCAGAACAGGGACTAGGGGGAATAATTAAAAAAGACAAATGTTGCTAAGTGCTACAAAGGATAGTCAATCTCCTGGAGAGACATGATCAACCTACATAAAATGAATGGATGTAAATGGATGGCAGAACAGGGACTAGGAAGAATAGTAAAAAGACAAATGTTTGCAGAGTGCTACAAAGGATAGGAAAATGAAGAGACATAATCAACCTATGAATGGATGTAAATGGATGGCAGAACAGGGACTAGGAAGAATAGTAAAAAGACAAAATGTTGCTAAGTGCTACAAAGGATAGGAATCTCCTGGAGAGACATGATCAACCTAAATAAAAATGGATGTAAATGGATGGCAGAACAGGGACTAGGAAGAATAGTAAAAAAGACAAAGGTTGCAAGCTACAAAGGATAGGAAATTATGGAGAGACATGTCAACCTACATAAAATGAATGGATGTAAATGGATGGCAGAACAGGGACTAGGAAGAATAGTAAAAAGACAAACATTGCAGAGCTACAAAAGGATGGTCAATTATGGAGAGACATGATCAACCTACAATAAATGAATTGATGTAAATGGATGGCAGAACAGGGACTAGGGAAGAATAGTAAAAAAGAAAAAGGTTGCTAAGAGCTACAAAAGGATAGGAATCTCCTGGAGAGACATGATCAACCTACATAAAAATGAATGGATGTAAATGGATGGCAGAACAGGGACTAGGAAGAATAGTAAAAAAAGACAAATGTTGCAGCTACAAAGGATAGGAAATTATGGAGAGACACATGATCAACCTAATAAAAAGAATGGATGTAAATGGATGGCAGAACAGGGACTAGGAAGAATAGTAAAAAGACAAGGGTTGCTAAGTGTAATACAAAAGGATAGGAATCTTATGAAGAGACATGATCAACCTAAAAAAATGGATGTAAATGGATGGCAGAACAGGGACTAGGAAGAATAGTAAAAAAGACAAATGTTGTTAAGAGCTACAAAGGATGGGAAGTTATGGAGAGACATGATCATAAAGAATAAAAAGGATGTAAATGGATGGCAGAACAGGGACTGGGAAGAATAGTAAAAAGACAAATGTTGCTAATTGCTACAAAGGATGAGGAAATTATGGGAGACATGATCAACCTAGGACATAAAATGAATGGATGTAAATGGATGGCAGAACAGGGACTGGAAGAAAGCAAAAAAAGACAAATGTTGCTAAGAGCTACAAAGGATAGGAAGTTAAAGAGACATGATCAACCTACAGGGTTTAGGAAAAAAAATGAATGGATGTAAATGGATGGCAGAACAGGGACTAGGAAGAATAAAGAAAAAGACAAATGTTGCTAAGTGCTACAAAAGGATAGGAAGTTATGGAGAGACATGATCAACCTACATAAAAATGTGTAAATGGATGGCAGAACAGGGACTAGGAAGAATAGTAAAAAAGACAAATGTTGCTAAGAGCTACAAAGGATAGGAAGTTATGGAGAGACATGATCAACCTACATAAAAAAAAATTGTGTAAATGGATGGCAGAACAGGGACTAGGAAGAATAGTAAAAAAGACAAATGTTGCTAAGTGCTACAAAAGATGAGGGGTCAATCTCCTGAAGATCAACAGCAAAACAAAAAAATGGATGTAAATGGATGGCAGAACAGGGACTAGGGAAGAATGAGTAAAAAAAAAGACAAATGGCAGAAAAAGAGCTACAAAGGATAGGAAGTTCCTGAAGAGACATGATCAACCTAATAAAATGCTTGTGTAAATGGATGGCAGAACAGGGACTAGGGGAATAGTAAAAGACAAATGTTTGCTAAAGTACTACAAAGGATAATGGAGAACATGATCAACCTACATAAAAAAATGTGTAAATGGATGGCAGAACAGGGACTGGGGAAGAATAGTAAAAAAGACAAATGTTGCTAAGTGCTACAAAGGATATAGGAAATTCCTGGAGAGACATGATCAATGAAAATAAAAAATGGATGTAAATGGATGGCAGAACAGGGACTAGGAAGAATAGTAAAAAAGACAAATGATTGCTAAGAGCTACAAAAATGAAGTCAATCTGGAGAGACATGATGTTTACAACCTAAATAAAAAAGAATGGATGTAAATGGATGGCAGAACAGGGACTAGGAAGAATAGTAAAAAAAAGACAAACATTGCTAAGAGCTACAAAGGATAGGAAGTTATGGAGAAACATGATCAACCTACAAAAAGGGAATGGATGTAAATGGATGGCAGAACAGGGACTGGGGAAGAATAGTAAAAAAAAGACAAATGTTGCTAACAGCTACAAAGGATAGGAAGTTATGGAGAACATGATCAACCTACAAAAAAATGGATGTAAATGGATGGCAGAACAGGGACTAGGAGAATAGTAAAAAAGACAAAATTGCTAAGAGCTACAAAGGATAGGATCTCCTGGAGAGACATGATCAACCAAACATAAAAAGCTTGTGTAAATGGATGGCAGAACAGGGACTAGGAAGAATAGTAAAAAAAGACAAATGAGGTTGCTACAAAGGATAGGAATCTTATGGAGAGACATGATCAACCTACATAAAAAGGATGTAAATGGATGGCAGAACAGGGACTGGGAAGAATAGTAAAAAAGACAAATGTTGCTAAGAGCTACAAAGGATAGGAAGTTATGGAGAGACATGAACAATCAACCTAGAATAAAATGGATGTGTAAATGGATGGCAGAACAGGGACTGGGAAGAAGCTAAAAAAAAGACAAAGGTTGCTAAGAAGCTACAAAGGATGTCAAGAAAGTTATGGAGAGACATGTCAACCTACAAAAATGGATGTAAATGGATGGCAGAACAGGGACTAGGAAGAATAGTAAAAAAAAGACAAATGTTGCTAAGAGGACTACAAAGGAAAAGGAAATTATGGAGAGACATGATCAACCTAGGAAAAAATGGATGTAAATGGATGGCAGAACAGGGACTAGGAAGAATAGTAAAAAAAGACAAATGTTGCTAAGTGCTACAAAGGATAGGAAGTTATGGAGAGACACATCAACCTACATAAATGAATGGATGTAAATGGATGGCAGAACAGGGACTGGGAAGAATAGTAAAGACAAATGTTGCTAAGAGCTACAAAGGATAGGGAATTATGGAGAACATGATCAACCTAATAAAAAGGATGTAAATGGATGGCAGAACAGGGACTAGGAAGAATAGTAAAAAGACAAAGGGTTGCTTTGCTACAAAGGATAGGAAGTTATGGAGAAAGACATGATCAACACATAAAAAGCTTGTAAATGGATGGCAGAACAGGGACTAGGAAGAATAGTAAAAAGACAAATGTTGCTAAGTGCTACAAAGGATAGACAAATTAAAACCAAAAGAGGGAACAGAACAACCTACAAAAAAATGGATGTAAATGGATGGCAGAACAGGGACTAGGAAGATAATAAAGTAAAAAGACAAATGTTGCTAAGAGCTACAAGGAAGGATGTCAATCTTATGGAGGGAACATGATCAACCTACATAAAAATTTTGTGTAAATGGATGGCAGAACAGGGACTGGGTAAAAAAGAAAATTTTAAAAAGAGACAAATTGATAAGAAGCTACAATGGGGGAGGAATCTACATAAAAAGCATGTGTAAATGGATGGCAGAACAGGGACTAGGAAGAATAGTAAAGGGATGAACAGAATTAAGATGTACAATAGGGCAGAAAGAGACTGGGAAGACACAAAATGGAAAAAGAAATGGATGGCAGAACAGGGACTAGGAAGAAAAAGGTAAAAGAACATTGCTAAAGCTACAAAGGATAGGGAAAAATGGGAGACATGATCAAACCTACATAAAATGGATGGCAGAACAGGGACTAGGAAGGATAGTAAAAGGAGACAAATGGTTGAAATGCTACAATGGGATAGGAAATTATGGAGAGACATGTCAACCTAATAAAAATGGATGTAAATGGATGGCAGAACAGGGACTAGGAAGAATAGTAAAAAGGGACAAAGGTTGCTAAGAGCAGGACATATTGAAGGATAGTCAATCTTATGGGGAGACATGATCAACCTACATAAAAATGGATGTAAATGGATGGCAGAACAGGGACTGGGAAGAATAGTAAAAAGACAAATTTTGCTAATAGTACAAAGGATAGGGAAGTTATGGGGAAACATGATCAACCTACAGAAAAAAATGGATGTAAATGGATGGCAGAACAGGGACTGGGAAGAATAGTAAAAGACAAATGTTTAAGAGCTACAAAGTCAATAGGAAGTTGTGGGAGACATGATCAACCTGGATAAAAAGCTTGTGTAAAATGGATGGCAGAACAGGGACTAGGAAGAATAGTAAAAAGACAAATGTTGCTAGGCAAGCTACAAAGGATAGGAAATTATGGGGAGACATGATCAACATACATAAAAAGAATGGATGTAAATGGATGGCAGAACAGGGACTGGGAGGGACAAATGTAAAGGCTACAAAGGATAGGGACAAACATGCATGTTGATTGAGAGGGTTGCTAAACCTGGAGGAACATACCTAAAATGCTTGATGTAAATGGATGGCAGAACAGGGACTAGGAGGGATAGTAAAAAAGACAAATGTTGCTAAGGCTACAAATGATAGGCAAATTATGGGGAGACATGATCAACCTACATAAATGCTTGTGTAAATGGATGGCAGAACAGGGACTAGGAAGAATAGTAAAAAGACAAATGTTGCTAAGAGCTACAAAGGATAGGAATTATGGAGACATGATCAACCTACATAAAATGTAAATGGATGGCAGAACAGGGACTGGGAGGAAGAATAAAAAAAGACAAATGTTGCTAAGAGCTACAAAGGATAGAAATCTTATTGGAGAAACATGATCAACCTAATAAAAATGTAAATGGATGGCAGAACAGGGACTAGGAAGAATAGTAAAAAAAAACATTGTTGCTAATTTGCTACAAAGGATAGGAAATGGATGGAGAACAGAAATGATCAACCTAAATAAAAAATTGTGTAAATGGATGGCAGAACAGGGACTAGGAAAGATTAGTAAAAAGACAAATTTTGAATTTGGCTTAGAGCTTCAAAGGATAGGAAGTTATGGAGAGACATGATCAACAAGAAATAAATGGATGTAAATGGATGGCAGAACAGGGACTAGGGATTGTAAAAAGACAAATGGTTGCTAATTTGACTTACAAAGGATAGGCAAATTATGGAGAGAAACATGATCAACCTACCTAAAAAGCTTGTGTAAATGGATGGCAGAACAGGGACTAGGAAGAATAGTAAAAAAGACATTTGTTGCTAAGTGCTACAAAGGAATCTTATGGAGAAACATGAGTAACCTACATAAAAAGCTTGATGTAAATGGATGGCAGAACAGGGACTAGGATTGATAGTAAAAGGGACAAAAGTTGCTTGAAGTGCTACAAAGGATAGGAAATTATGGAGTAGAGACATGATCAACCTATTAAAAAATTGATGTAAATGGATGGCAGAACAGGGACTAGGAAGATAATAAAGGGACAAAATTTGCACTAAGAGGCTACATAGGAAGGAAGTTATGGAGAAACATGATCAACCTACCTAAAAAGCTTGTGTAAATGGATGGCAGAACAGGGACTGGGAAGAATAATAAAGGACAAATTTGACACTCACAGGACATACAAAGGGATAGGGGATTCTTGGGAAACATGAGGTAACCTACCTAAAAAGGATGTAAATGGATGGCAGAACAGGGACTGGGATTGATAATAAAAAGGACAAATTTTTTACAAAGGACAAGTTATGGAGAGGATGATGAAGGCAAAAAGCTTGATGTAAATGGATGGCAGAACAGGGACTAGGATAATAAAGTAAAAAGAGAAAATGTTGCTAAGTGCTAAATGGATGGCAGAATGGGGACATGATCAATACATAAAAAAGGGTGTAAATGGATGGAGAACAGGGACTAGGAAGAATAGTAAAAGGACAAATGTTGCTAAGGCAGGACAAAGGATAGGAAGAGGGAAACACATGAGTAACCTACCAAAAAAAAGGATGTAAATGGATGGCAGAACAGGGACTGGGATTGATAATAAAGGACTTGGAGAATTTGGACTCACAGGACATAGGAAGGCAAGAGGAGTAAAGAGGGAAACAGTGAGTAACCTACCTAAAAAGCTTGTGTAAATGGATGGCAGAACAGGGACTGGGATTGATAGTAAAGGGCTTGGACAAATTTGATTTATCAAAGGACATAAGGAAGGCAAGAGGAGTAAAGAGGGAAACAGTGAGTAACCTACCTAAAAAGCTTGTGTAAATGGATGGCAGAACAGGGACTGGGATTGGGAAAAAAGGGCTAAGAATTTGACAACAGGATATTGAAGGCAAGAGGATATGGAGGGAAACAGTGATCAACCTACCTAAAAAGCTTGTGTAAATGGATGGCAGAACAGGGACTGGGATTGAGAAAGTAAGGGCTTGACAATTTGACACTCAAGGACATATTGAAGGCAAGAGGAGTAGAGGGAAACATGAGTAACCTACATAAAAAGCATGTAAATGGATGGCAGAACAGGGACTGGGAGGAATATAATGGGGACAAACTTTGAGAAGAGCTACAAAGGATAGGAACATATTGGAGACATGATCAGTAAATGAAAAAGCTTGTGTAAATGGATGGCAGAACAGGGACTAGGAAGGATGGCAAAAGGGACTGGGATTGATAATAAGCTACTTGGAGGAATTTGACATGATCAAATAAAAAGTTTGTGTAAATGGATGGCAGAACAGGGACTTGAAGGATAAAAAGACAAAGGAAGAGGGAAACAGTATTGAACATGAACCTACATAAAAAGCTTGTGTAAATGGATGGCAGAACAGGGACTGGGATTGATAGACAAAGGGCTAAGGAGAATTTGATGGAGACTGGGATTGCTAATGGAAATGGATGGCAGAAAGGGGACAAGAATAGTAAAAAAGACAAATGTTGCTAAAAGAGCTACAAAACAGTGAGAAACCTACCTAAAAAGCTTTGTGTAAATGGATGGCAGAACAGGGACTGGGAAGAATAAAAAAGGGCTTGGAGAATTTGACACTCCCAGGACATACAAAGGAAGAGGAAGTAGAGGAAACAGTGAGTAACCTAATAAAAAGCTTGTGTAAATGGATGGCAGAACAGGGACTGGGATTGATAATAAAGGGCTTGGAAAAGACAAATGTTCACAGGCATACAAAGGCAAGAGGAAGTAGATGGAGAAACATGTAAACCTGGATAACAAGCTTGTGTAAATGGATGGCAGAACAGGGACTGGGATTGATAAAAAAGGGCTTGGAGAATTTGACACTCAACAGGACATATTGAAGGCAAGAGGAGTAGAGGGAAACAGTGAGTAACCTACCTAAAAAGCTTGTGTAAATGGATGGCAGAACAGGGACTGGGATTGATAATAAAGGGACTTGGAGAATTTGACAAAGACAGGACATATTGAAGGATAAGAAGTAGATGGGAAACAGTGAGTAACCTACATAAAAACCTTGTGTAAATGGATGGCAGAACAGGGACTGGGAGGGATAATAAAGGGATGGCAGAATTTGGGACAGGACATATTGGAAGGCATTAAAGGGACTGGGAAGAACAGTGACAAAAAGTGCCTAAGAATTTGTAAATGGATGCAGAACAGGGAATGTAAATGGATGGCAGAAAGGGCTTGGAAGAAATTTGACACTACAGGACATATTGAAGGCAAAAGGAGTAGAGGGAAATAGTGTGAGTAACCTACCTAACAAGCTTGTGTAAATGGATGGCAGAACAGGGGAAAAATTGATAATAAATGGATTGGAGAATTTGGACTCACAGGACATAGTAAAAAAAAGACAAAGAGGAGTAGAGGGAAACAGTGGTAACCTACCTACAAAAAGCTTGTGTAAATGGATGGCAGAACAGGGACTGGGATTGATAATAAAGGGCTTGGAGACAAACACTCACAGGACATATTGAAGGCAAGAGGAAGTAGAGGGAAACATGTAACCTACATAAAAAACTTGTGTAAATGGATGGCAGAACAGGGACTGGGATTGATAATAAAGACAAATGGAGAATTTGACACCACAGGACATATTGAAGGCAAGAGGGACTAGAGGGAAACAGTGAGTAAGGGACCAAACATTGCTTGGTGTAAATGGATGGCAGAACAGGGACTGGGATTGATAATAAATGGCTTGGAGAATTTGAGAACACAGGACATATTGAAAAGACAAAGTTGCTAAGTGCTACAAAAGGGAAACAATGAGGAGAACCAACCTAACAAGCTTGTGTAAATGGATGGCAGAACAGGGACTAGGAGGGATAATAAAGGGCTTTGGTTGCTTTGAGAGCACAGGACAATTGAAGGGGAGGAAGTTCCTGGAGAAACATGAGTCAACCTACCTAACAAGCTTGTGTAAATGGATGGCAGAACAGGGACTAGGAAGATTGATAATAAAGGGTTTGAGAAAGTGCTACAAAGGATAGGAATATATGGATTTGACATCAACCTACATAAAAAGGATGTAAATGGATGGCAGAACAGGGACTAGGAAGGATAGTAAAGGGACAAATGTTGCTAATTGCTGTAAATGGATGGCAGAACAGGGAGGGATTGATAATAAAAAAACCATGTAAATGGATGGCAGAACAGGGACTAGGAGGGATAGTAAGAAAACAAGGATTGCTAAGAGCTACAAGGGAAAGTTATGGAGAGACATGATCAACCCATAAAATGGATGTAAATGGATGGCAGAACAGGGACTAGGAAGGATAATAAAGGGACAAAGAATTTGACACTCACAACAGGACAAGGCAATGGAGAGGGAAACAGTGAGTAACCTAATAAAAAGCTTGTGTAAATGGATGGCAGAACAGGGACTGGGATTGATAATAATTTAAAAAAGACAAATTTTGCTAGGACATACAAAGGCAAGAAATTATGAGGGAAACATGATCAACCTACCTAACAAGCTTGTGTAAATGGATGGCAGAACAGGGACTGGGAGGATAGTAAAGGACAAGAATTTGACACTAACAGGACATATTGAAGGCAAAGGTTATGGAGAAACATGATCAACCTACATAAAAGCTTGTGTAAATGGATGGCAGAACAGGGACTGGGATTGATAATAAAAGGACTTGGAGAATTTGACACTGGAGGAGCTACAATTGGATAGGAAGGAGTGGAGAGACATGAGTAACCTAATGAAAAAATGTGTAAATGGATGGATGAAAATGGACTGGCAGAAAGGGGAGGATTGATTTACAAAACTAAAAGGATAGGAGAATGGGAGACATGAGGACATATTAAAAAGCATGTAAATGGATGGCAGAACAGGGACTAGGAACCTACCTAAAAAGACTTGTTGTAAATGGATGGGAGAACAGGGACTGGGATTGACAGTAATAAAAAAAAATTGGAGGAATTTGAGGAATAGTAAAAGGACAAATATAAAAAGAGCTACAAAAGGAGGGAAGGAAAACCATGGAAACATGATCAACCTACATAAAAAGCTTGTGTAAATGGATGGCAGAACAGGGACTGGGATTGAAATAAAAAAAAGACTTGGAGAATTTGCAGAACACAGGACATATTGAAGGCAAGGGGACAAAGAGGGAAACATGACATGAAACCTACATAAAAAGCTTGTGTAAATGGATGGCAGAACAGGGACTAGGAAGGATAGTAAAAGGGACAAAGAATTTGCTCCCAGGACATACAAGGCAAAGGAGTGGAGGGAAACATGATCAAAGAAATAAAAAGGATGTAAATGGATGGCAGAACAGGGACTGGGAAGGATAGTAAAGGGGACAAATTTGACACTAGAGGACAAATTGAAGGCAAGAGGAGTGAGGGGAAACATGATCAACCTAATAAAAAGCTTGTGTAAATGGATGGCAGAACAGGGACTGGGAAGGAATAAAGGGCTTGGAGAAAATTTTGCTAAGACAGGACAAATTGAAGGGAAGAGGAAGAGGGAAACAGTGAGTAACCTACCTAACAAGCTGGATGTAAATGGATGGCAGAACAGGGACTGGGAATAAAATAGTGGAAAGACAAACAGGACATATTGAAGGCAAGAGGATAGGAAGGGAAACAGTGACAGTAACCTACCTAAAAACTTGTGTAAATGGATGGCAGAACAGGGACTAGGGGAAATAAAGGGGACAAACATTGCTAAGTGCTGATGTAAATGGATGGCAGGAATGTGTATTGGATGGCAGAACAGGACTCTGAGACAAAGAGTAAGGAGACAAATTTGCTAAAGAGCTACAAAGGACCTAAAAAAACCATGTAAATGGATGGCAGAACAGGGAAGGAAGAATAGGAAATGACAAACATTGAAGACAAATGATGGAAATTGTAATCAACCCATAAAAGCTTGTGTAAATGGATACAAAAGGATAGGAAGTTATGGAGGACTGATAACCTACCTAAAAAGCTTGTGTAAATGGATGGCAGAACAGGGACTAGGAGGATAGTATGGGGACTTGGAGAACAAACATCCCAGGACATATCAAGAAACATAAAAGACCATGAAAATGGATGGCAGAACAGGGACTAAGGGATGGCAGTAAAAAATTGACAAAAATGGGGCTTGGAGAATTTGACACAAAGGACATATTTATGGAGAACAGGAGTCAGAGGGAAACAGTGAAAACCTGGATGTAAATGGATGGCAGAATGGATGGGACTAGGGAAGATAGTAAAAAAAGACAAATTTGAGTAAGACAGGACAATTGATAGGAAGAGGAGTGGGGAAACAGTGATTAACACATAAAATGGATGTAAATGGATGGCAGAACAGGGACTGGAAGGAATAAAAAGAGACAAATTTTGCTCCCAGGACATACAAAAAAGGATAGGAGGGTTATGGAGGGAAATGAAGAACCTACATAAAAAGCTTGTGTAAATGGATGGCAGAACAGGGACTAGGATTGATAGTAAAAAGACAAAAGGTTTGAAACTGCTGGACAAATTGAAGGTCAAGAGTGTAAATGGATGGGAAACATGAAAACCTAATAAAAAGAATGGATGTAAATGGATGGCAGAACAGGGACTGGGAAGAATTGTAAAAATGGACTTGGAGGAACTGGGAAGAATAGTAAAAAGGACAATTGATAGGAGCTACAATGGTTATGGGAAACATGATCAACCTAATAAAAAGAATTGATGTAAATGGATGGCAGAACAGGGACTGGGAAGAATAGTAAAAAGACTTGGAGTTGCTAAGAGCTAGGACAATTGAAGGCAGTCAATTCCTGGAGAAACATGAGTAACCTAAATAAAAAGCTTGTGTAAATGGATGGCAGAACAGGGACTGGGAAATAGTAAAAAATGACAAAATTTGACACTAAGAGGACAAAGGATAGCAAAGAGGATGGAGGGAGACATGATCAACCTAATAAAAAGCTTGTGTAAATGGATGGCAGAACAGGGACTGGAAGAATGATAAAAAGACAAAATTTTGCTCCCAGGACAAAGGAAGGTCAAAATTAGATGGGAGACAGTGACAACCTACCTAACAAGCTTGGATGTAAATGGATGGCAGAACAGGGACTAGGAAGAATAAAAAAAAGACAATTTGTTGACAGGACATACAAA
Organism: Acanthosepion pharaonis; assembly: GCA_903632075.3. Taxonomy (NCBI): domain Eukaryota; kingdom Metazoa; phylum Mollusca; class Cephalopoda; order Sepiida; family Sepiidae; genus Acanthosepion; species Acanthosepion pharaonis. The sequence continues at coordinate 100,194 of CAHIKZ030003078.1, forward strand.
AGGCAAGAGGAGGAGAGGGAGTGAGTAACCTACATAAGAAAAAAACCATGTAAATGGATGGCAGAACAGGGACTGGAAGAATAAAAAAAAGACAAACATTTGACACTAAGAGGACAAAAGGAAGGAAAGATGGAGAGAACCATGATCAACCTACCTAAAAAGCTTGTGTAAATGGATGGCAGAACAGGGACTAGGAAGGATAAAAATGGCTTGGACAAATGTTCCTAGGACATACAAAGGATAGGGAGTTAGGGAAACAGTGAAACCTACCTAAAAAGAATTGTGTAAATGGATGGCAGAACAGGGACTGGGAAGAATGATAAAAGACAAATTTTGCTAAGAGGACAATTGATAGGAAATTCCTGAAGAGACATGATCAAGAAATAAAAAGCTTGTGTAAATGGATGGCAGAACAGGGACTAGGAAGTGATAAAAATGGACAAAATTTTGACACTACAGGACATATTGAACAAAGGACAAGAAGGGAAACATGATAAATGGACCTAAGAAAGCTTGTGTGTAAATGGATGGCAGAACAGGGACTGAGAGAATGATAAAAAAGAGAAATTCACTAAGTGCAGGACAATTGAAGGCAATGGATGGAGAGGGAAACATGATCAACCTAGAAAAAGCTTGTGTAAATGGATGGCAGAACAGGGACTAGGAATTGATAAAAAAGACAAATTTTGGTTAACAGCTACAAAGGATAGGAAGGCAAGAGGAAGAGATCAACCTGAGTAAAGAAGGAAAAAGCTTGTGTAAATGGATGGCAGAACAGGGACTAGGAAGGATAAAAATGACAAAAGAGGCTTGAGCTACAAGGGATATTGAAGGCATGGAAGAGGGACATGATCAGTAAAATAAAAAGCTTGTGTAAATGGATGGCAGAACAGGGACTGGAAGGATAAAAAAAGACAAATGGAGAATTTGACACTCCCAGAAAGGACAAAGGGAGTCAATCTCCTGGAGAGGAAACAGTGAGTAACCTAGAAAAAAATGGATGTAAATGGATGGCAGAACAGGGACTGGGAAGGATAGTAAAAAAGACAAAGTTGCTAAGAGGACAAAGGATAGGTCAAGTTATGGAGAGACATGAGTAACCTACTAAGAAAGCTTGTGTAAATGGATGGCAGAACAGGGACTGGAAGAATAGGGAAAAAAGACAAAATGTTGCAGAGAGTAATGATGACAAATCTCAAGAGGAGTTGTGGAGAAACATGATCAAGAAATAAAAAGATGTAAATGGATGGCAGAACAGGGACTGGGAGGGAAAAGTAAAAAGAGACAAAGAGGTTGCTAAGAGCTACAAAGGATAGGAAGTCCCTGGAGAGACATGTCAAAGAAAAAATGGTAAATGGATGGCAGAACAGGGACTGGGAAGGATAAAAAAAAGACAAAAGGTGACACTCCCAGGACAAAGGAAGGAAGTATGGAGAGACATGTATCAACCTAAATAAAAAGCTTTGTGTAAATGGATGGCAGAACAGGGACTAGGAAGAATAGTAAAAAAGAAAAAAGGCTTGGAGCTAAATGACACTCAATCTCAGAGACATATGAATCAAAGAGGATGAATGGATGTAAATGGATGGCAGAACAGGGAAATGGATGGGAACAGGAAAAAAGAAAAATGTTGCAGAATGCTACAAATGATGGGAAATCCTGGAAGAGACATGAAAAACAAGAAAAAATGGATGTAAATGGATGGCAGAACAGGGACTGGGAAGGATAGAAAAAAAGAAGGGTTGGAAATTTGTACAAAGGATAGGAAGTGGAGTAGAGAGACATGTCAACCTAAATAAATGGCTTGTGTAAATGGATGGCAGAACAGGGACTGGAAGGATAGTAAAAGACAAAGAATTTGACTAAGACAGGACAATTGATGGGAAATGGTCAAACAGTCCTGAACCTACATCAAAGAAATGTGATAAATGGATGGCAGAACAGGGACTAGGAAGGATAGTAAAAAGACAAAAGGTTACTAAGTGCTACAAAGGATAGGTCAATCTCCTGAAGAGACATGATCAACCAAGAAATGAATGGATGTAAATGGATGGCAGAACAGGGACTAGGGAGTAAGGATTGGAGAAATCAGACAAAAAAGGACAGAGAGTAATGATGGTCAATCTCCTGAAGAGACATGATCAAACCAAGAAATGAATGGATGTAAATGGATGGCAGAACAGGGACTGGGAGGATAGTAAAAAAGACAAAAGGTTGCTAAGAGCTAGGAATGATGGGAATTCCTGAAGAGACATGATCAAAGAAATGAATGCTTGTGTAAATGGATGGCAGAACAGGGACTGGGAAGGATTGTAAAAAAGAGACAAAGCTAATTTTGCAAAGGATAATGAAAGAAATTCCTGGAGAGACATGATCAACCACCTAAATGAATTGATGTAAATGGATGGCAGAACAGGGACTAGGAGGATAGTAAAAAGACAAACATGACAAAGAGTTGCTAAAAAAGGGTCCTGAAGAGACATGTCAAAAGAAATAAAATGGATGTAAATGGATGGCAGAACAGGGACTGGGAAGGATTGTAAAGGGAAAAAGAGCTTGCAGACAGTAATGATAGGGTCAATCTCCTGAAGAGACACAGAAACAAGAAATGAATGGATGTAAATGGATGGCAGAACAGGGACTGGGAGGATAGTAAAAGACAAAAAAGACAAAGAGGTAAAAAAGACAGTAATGACGTCAAGAGGAGGAAGGAAAGAGACATGTAAAGAAAAAAATGGTAAATGGATGGCAGAACAGGGACTGGGAAGGATAATAAAAGACAAAAAGGTTGACAAGAGAGTAATGATCGTCAATTTTATGAAGAACATGATCACCAAGAAATGAATGGATGTAAATGGATGGCAGAACAGGGACTGGGAAGGATTGTAAAAAGACAAAGAGGTTTAGAGTGTAATGATGGTCAATCTAGGAAAGAGACATGTCACCTAAATGAATGGATGTAAATGGATGGCAGAACAGAGACTGGGAAGGATTGTAAAAAGACAAAGAGGTTTTGGAAAGGAATGATCGTCAATCTCCTGAAGAGACATGTCACAAGAAATGAATGGATGTAAATGGATGGCAGAACAGAGACTGGGAGGGATTGTAAAGAGACAAAGAGGTTGCAGAGTAATGATCGTCAATCTCCTGAAGAGACATGTCACAAGAAATGAATGGATGTAAATGGATGGCAGAACAGAGACTGGGAGGAAGTAAAAGACAAAGAGGTTGTAGAGAGTAATGAGGTCAGGGGTCTCCTGAAGAGACATGATTCAAGAAATGAATGGATGTAAATGGATGGCAGAACAGAGACTGGGAGGGATTTAAAGACAAAGAGGAAAAATGGAGAGTAATGATGGTCAATCTCCTGAAGAGACATGTCACAAGAAATGAATGGATGTAAATGGATGGCAGAACAGAGTTCAAGGGGAGGATTGTAAAGAGGTTGATAGAGTGTAATGGATCAATCTGAAGAGACATGTCACAAAAGAAATGAATGGATGTAAATGGATGGCAGAACAGAGACTGGGAAGGATTGTAAAAGATGACAAAAGAGGTAGACAGAGAGTAATGATGGTCAATCTCCTGAAGAAAGAGACATGTCACAAGAAATGAATGGATGTAAATGGATGGCAGAACACGGACTGGGAGGGATTGTAAAGTGACATAGAGGTTGCAGAGAGTAATGATCATCAATCTCCTGAAGAGACATGTCACAAGAAATGAATGGATGTAAATGGATGGCAGAACAGAGACTGGGAAGGATTGTAAAGAGACAAAGAGGTTGCAGAGAGTAATGATGGTCAATAGGAATGAAGAGACATTTATAACAAGAAATGAATGGATGTAAATGGATGGCAGAACAGAGACTGGGAGGGATTGTAAAAAGACAAAGAGGTCTAAGAGAGAGTAATGATCGTCAATCTCCTGAAGAGACATGTCACAATGAAATGAATGGATGTAAATGGATGGCAGAAAAGAGACTGGGAAGGATTGTAAAAGTGACAAAGATTAAATGAAAGTAATGATCGTGGATAAATCTCCTGAAGAGACATGTCACAAGAAATGAATGGATGTAAATGGATGGCAGAACAGAGACTGGAAGGATTGTAAATGACAAAGAGGTTGCAGAAAGGATGGTAAAAGAGACAGGTCACAAAAATGAATCAAAAAATGGCAGAACTAAAAGAGAAAACATAGGGAGAAATGAATGGATGTAAATGGATTTTCAGAACAAAGAATGGGAAATTGCAGAATAAGATGAAAAGGAGGTTGAAAGAGACTTTGATGGTCAATCTCCTGAAGAAACATGTCACAAGAAATGAATGGATGTAAAACAGAAGCAGAACAGAGACTGGGAGGATAAAAAAAATGACAAAGAGTTAAGAGAGTAATTAATGATCAATCTCCCAAAAGAGACATGTCACAAAAAGAAATGAAATGGATGTAAAAATGGATGGCAGAACAGAGACTGGGAGGGAAAATAACATTTTTGAAGATTTTTTAGGTTGCATTTTAAGTAATGATTTGTCAATAATCCTGAAGAACCACATACATAAACAAGAAATGAATGGATGTAAATGGATGGCAGAACAGAGACTGGGAGGGATTTTAAAAGGACAAAGATTTGCAGAAAGTAATGAAACGTCAATCTCCTGAATAGACATGTCACAAGAAATGAATGGATGTAAATGGATGGCAGAACAGGACTGGGAGGGATTGTGAAAAGATAAAGAGGTTGCAGAGAGTAATGATCATCAATCTCCTGAAGAGACATGAAACAAGAAATGAATGGATGTAAATGGATGGCAGAACAGAGACTGGAGGGATTGTAAATTAAAAGAGGTTGAACAATGACAAAAGTGAAGAACAAAACAAGACAAAAATTTAAATGAGTGAATAGCAATCAAATTGGAGGAAATAAAGATTCAAGACATGTCAAGATAAATGGTGAATGGATATCTGGATTACAGAACATTTGAATTTGGATTCAAGATATCAGAACAAAAACTGGGAGGACAAAGAAGGGTTGTATTAGAGGTAATTTTGGTCAATCTCCTGAGAGAGACATTTATCACAAGAAATGAATACTTTGTAAATGGATGGAAAGAACAGATTTTGGGAAAGGATAAAAAAAAGACAAAATTTTGCAGAGTTTAATGATCGTCAATCTCCTGAAGAGACATTTTTGAAAGAAATGAATGGATGTAAATGGATGGCAGAACAGAGACTGTGAACTTTATTGTAAAGTGACAATGACGTTGCAGAAAGTAATGATCGTCAATCTCCTGAAGAGACATGTCACAAGAAATGAATAAAAAACATCCTAAGATATAGATCTGTATGTAAAGCACAAATCTGAGCAAAAATTAAAAGTTATTTATAAATTTTGTTTTCACAAGAAGATACTGTCATCTTGTGAAAAAATAACATGCTACCAAAGAACAAGTCATCTTTTTTGAGACATTTTTATTTGAATATTTTTTCATGTTGTTCAGTTGCTTCCAATCCTTGCTCTTTTGTGTCACCAACTGATGCAGCATCACAGTACAGAGCTGATTTTTACTTTGTCACTTGCTAAATGTCAGTTTTTTATTGGGTGAAGTGAAGTGTGATAATGCATGCAAATCAGGAATGCTACCTGTGTCCACATTCTCACTCCAATCAATATAACACATCTGGCAAAAACAAGAATCACACATTTCCAACAAGGTAGATTGATGCTCAATTCTTTGCTATAAATTATATTTAAGAAAAAAGTCATCTCATTCAATTTGGTAGTACTTGCATAAAGAGAAAAATACTAACAATAAAATAAAAATGATTTTTCTATAAATGTACATTATTGTATAATATAACAAACAGAAACTACAAGACCCAATGGGATTTGAATGTGTGTGTGAACTATTGGTAGGATACACCCTTTCAAAAAATTATTAATTATATAGGAATCCAAATAATTCAAATTAAATTGGCCCCACCTGATGACAACAATGCTCATAATTAATCAACTATTTTATAAAGAAATAATCATGGATGACATAATAAAAAGACTCTTTAGATGATGAAGTCAGACTTAGAAGCCAGTGGCTGGGACAAACTCTTTGCCATCTCAAAATTCTTCTAATTCACAAACTCATAAATTCTTAAAATGGCAAATTTGCTTTCATGCATTCATATTTATTGACATAATTGAAAAAATGAAAAATGGAAATCTTTCATATCATGATCTCTCACTAAACCAGTCAAAGAAGTATGGATGGCTTATCCCTCCCCATCTTCTGTCTTGAATCACTTTTGGCCAAGAGAATCAACTCCAAATTCGTTGTTTATGAAAAAATGTTTTTTGCAAAACAGCTTCCATTTGCAGCTGTGTGTCAATCAACATTGCCTTCATTTTATACATTTATTATTTTCACTTTTCCATTGTTCAAACTGGTCAACATAGAATTAAAGTCATTTTGTAAACAAATTAAATCCTCAATTCTTTGCATGGGTTTTTGGTATTAACCCTTCTCTTTTCAATGTCTCTCAGCACATAACACTTTCCTATGTTTTAACAAAACTTACTTCCACTTTTACTGCTACAACAACAAATAGTATCACAGGACAAGTAAAAGTAGATGTTTTCATTTTCTGAAAGGTGGTTGCACCTTTGTTTTCTGCCTTCTTGAATTATTTTCTCTTTTAATCTTTTTCAAAATCCTTGTCTTTTCCCAAACTCTAATTTTGTTAGCTTTTTTGATGGTAATACTTTTATCTTATCAAACACACAAAAGGAAATTTTCATACAAATTTTGTATTTGTAACTTTTTTGTAATTGTGTAATAAATCTTTTTCCTTTAAAGTTTTATGCAGTGGTTTGTGATTTGTGCATATTATCACTTGCTATTCTAACTAGATTTTATTTTTGATACAGGAAATTAGATTTGGTAGGGAATAAAATTTTTATATTTTGCACAAAAAAGACAAATGTGGTCTTTGTGCAATTTTAAAATTTTTATAAATAGAAAATTTAATTAAAGAACAATTAATTCAGGATTCAAAAATGCAACAGAATATGATTCTTTTTAAAACAACTTTTCCATTTTGAAGTGGGAAAAATAAAAAAAATTTTGATTTGCAAAATAAATGTGATGAAATATGATCAAAAAATTTAATTTCATTTTAGTTAAAATTTGAACTGATAAATTTTAAATATGCAGAACTAAGATATTAGTAAGGACATTCCGGGATACTTTTGACAAACTACAACTCCAAATTTGTGTTTAAAATGTAGAAAAAAAAAATTACTGTTTATTTCAAAA
>CAHIKZ030003078.1:112500-145169 GCA_903632075.3 Acanthosepion pharaonis
CAATCACCAACCAGGAGTCGAATTAGGTAAAGAGCTATTTATTATTTTGACAGTAATTTCCAGAATAAAATTGCCATATCATTGATTTTCATTCTTCACCAATGCTTATGGGACAAGAATGACCTATGACAATGCCAATTAATTTCTGCTTACTGCCCACTAATGCCTGTGTGGAGCATAGTTAAATTTATTGAATGATTGAACATGTTAACATTAATTGATGGATGATTATCCTTAAATTGCAAAATCTTATCTTTGCCATTTTTAGTTATTATATTTTTAGTATTTACTGAATAGTAACTTTGTCTATTTTGAGCAATAATGACTTTTCATTTACTGCAATCCCATAAGCTATTTTGGTTTCATTGTACTGTTTAATACAGTACCATCATTTTACGTATTGTGATTACTTATATATGGTGGACTCTCCTGTCGTATTCGATGTATGAGGGTCAAGCAGCTCAGTTCCGAGGAACCGACAGCCAGACACCAGCACATATGTTTTGATTATAGTGGTGAAAGCTTTGTGCAGAACCAAACACACTTTTTAAAATGCTGAATACAGAGACCTGGTGCATTATGTGCCACAATGTCCCCAAACGACCCTCCACAGGTTTTAAATTCAGTGTTGTCCTTCTCCTAGACCAGTTGCCCTCCAAGGCTATAGAACACAGTCTGTCCTGCTATTTACACATGGCTTTAGAAGAAGAGGATTCATACCTTTCCCAAAGGCATTAGCATGTAAGTGAATCTAATGGATTCAGCTGGAATTCAAACTGCTATCAATGATTCCTCCAATGTGCCCTATATATATATATATATATATATATATATATATATATATATATATATTAATGTTTGGTTAAATTGATTTTAGCCATTTATGAAATTTATTTGAATTTTAATCCTCTCAAATTCACGTCTAAACTATTTAACCAAACTAGATAATCAAAATAAAAATATTTATATATATATATAGAATATGGAATGAAATAGAAAAATTAATTATATGATCTAAAAGGAGTATAAAATATATTCATACTATATGAAACATTCTTAAATTGATTTCGTTTTGAGCAGATTAGTTTTAGAAAATATTTAATAGTTTATCAATTTTAAAGATAATTTTATATTTTTCTCGGTCGGATGTTTTAACTGGTCCAAAAAAGTTCTTAATGATCTTAAAAACAAACTTCTTGTTCAGTCGATACCAAAATGATTAATGGTTTTACTGTCAAAAATCAAGTAATTAAAGGGAAATAACTTTGTAATAGAAGAGAATTCAAATCTTTGCTTCTTGCCTCTTTTTGATTATCTCAGGAAAAATAAAAACAAGGGAAGCAACTCCTATTTGAGTTGTCTTCCTTGGATCTTAACATTTCGTCCTTTTCCACGTGTTACGTCACAAGTGAAACAGGTTTTCAAGAGGATACTTTCTCGATCACTACAATCGTAACCATTTCGACTTTACGGTTAACCGTTACCTATTGTATATATCTTCATAGTTTTCACTTATTTCTCCTTTTAGATCCATGCAATAAATTCATTCACTTCATCTCTAATTTGAGTGGTTTTTTTTATTTTATGTACTGGGTGAACATTTTTTAGTCAATTGTTTTTTTGTTCCATATTTTAAAAATATGGTCTTATACTTTTAGGTACCTAATAAAAAAAGAGGTCTTAATAATTGAGACTAGTCAGAATTTTACTCAATAATAGGTCTTAATAAAATTGGGGGGAGGTAAATCATTTAAAGAATAAAAAAGTGAAAAATTAATAGGGGGTTTGAAAAATTTCATAAAAAGAACGCTACTACCTTCTACAAGACAACCAAGAAAGTCCTTGCCATTTTTTATTTTTTTTAGAAAATAAAAGGTATTCAGCAAATAGACATACCATTAATACTCAAAGTAATCCCCATAGGCATCCATAACTTTTTGTCAACGTACCTCCAGCTGTGCAATGCCCTGGCAGTAAAAATCAGATGGCTTGGATGCAAAACGTCTGTGTTTGCCTGCCACAAGTCTGCCTTTTTGGGAAGGATTTCCACAAAGCTGGATGTCCAGGGAATGGAAGAGGTAGTAATCTGTTGGTGCAAGGTAAGTAAGGTGTATAAAGTGTCTAATAATACCAAAGTCACCATATTTTAATTGAGAATTGCCCACACCACATGAGGTTTGGCATTGTTCTATAAAGGAACAGTACACCCAAAGGTGATTAACCAATGTCAACTTTTTGCTTCAATGTCTGTTGAACATATTCTAAAAAATGAGTACAGGTTTGCAGTGATGTTTTGATCACTGGTCTCATAGTGCAAATTGACCACTAGTCACATGATACAAAGCATGAACTTGTGCGGGTGTAGAGATGGTTTTATAATAGGGTCCTGTGGTGACAACCAATGTCTGACACATTTGGGAGTGTCATACAGAACACACTCTTTGTTACTGGTGAGCAACAAGAAACAGGCTGCCACTTGTTGGCTTTCAACAGTGTCTGGCGGTACACACTTGCTCAATTTATACGCCTTCCCTATGCAGTGCAGGTGAAGTCTGAATGTTTCATCAGAAACCTGGAAGTATTTGACAAGCTTACCACAGGTTTGGCTGTTGTCCTCCTCTATGGCAGCCTTCAGAACTACATCATTCATGATAAAAGAAATTTGGCCACATGTGGTTTTTCATCACATCTGGGACAGATTGACCTGATTTTGAAACCATTGCTTGGTGGTGCAGACAAAAAAAATGACAAAATGCTTTGACAGCACCATATTTTTCCTCATCACTGCAGCTTATTTTAATTTGATGTGTGTGTTGTGTGTTGTCACAATGCATCTGCACTGGTCAAAGCAAATCCCCACCCCCACAATTTTCCTGGCAAGTGACACACTCATTTTTATATCAGTTATCACTTCTTCCAACACAACATAAAAAATGCCAAGGACTTTTTTGGTTACCTTATGTAAGTGGCATAAGAGTCGACAGAATGTGCTTTACTATGGTGAACACATTAAGTCCATTTGGTATTCACCCAGCTTAGTTGAGAATAGCAGATGAGGTTAGGAAGTTGCTGCAATCAAAGTGTACAAAGCAGGCAGAAGGGTGGCCTTGAAAATTAACAGATATTTTGCAGGGCTGGAATGTTAATTGATATAGCAATTTCAGCATGTTATTTTTATTGGGGACAGAAGGGAATGTTAATGCACTGATACGACATAAGTTAATTGTAGTATGTGTCTCATTTTAGGTCAGTAGTTCTCAACCAGGTTCCCTGTAACATTACTCAGAGATGAAATGCTCTTTGCCCGATGTCTTAGAACAGACACAAAAGGTGAAATAATTTTCAATGAAGTTGTTACTTATTTCAAAGAAAGCAATATTCACTCAAAAATATAATTGCTATTGACTGTGCTCGATCCATGATAGGCAGATACAGAGGTTTTATTGCACACTTAAAAAAGGCTTTCTCAAAAGTATTTTGCATAGACTGTGTAATAAGCCATCAGCACTTAGTTGCAAAGTAATTGGACGGATGTCTGCATGATGCTCTGAATTTTGTGATAAAAGTGGTTAACCATGTTAAATCAAATCCTCTTTCATGAATTCTGTAGTCAAAATGGCAAACAGTTTGAATGCTGTGAAATGCATACTGAGGTGAAGTGTTTAATCGAAGGGGAATTGTTGTCTTCACTTTATTACACTTTGAGACGTTATTAACTCATTTCTGGATAACAGCCAGCTCAAATAACAATTGTTTACAACTAAATGTGATATATTCTACATATCAGATATATTTGAAAAAAATAAATTTACTTAATAAATATTATTAATTACTCACGTATACTAGTGTACATAAATATTCCATAGAATTTAGTTGTTAAATACAAATTTATTTTCATTAAATTAGTTTTACTTCAAAATAAAGCATATGCATTTACTATTTCTATAATACAATTCGTAAACTTATCTATTAGTAAAAAATAAAATAAACTTTTTTTTTTATGAAATAGTTATGGGGGTCAACAAAAAGAAAAATTAACAGTAAAAGTGGTCCATGGGTAAAAAAAAGTTTGAGGACCATTGCTTTAGATCAGTGGTTCTCAACCGGGGTCCATGTAATATTTCCGGGGGTCCACAGGCAAAACTCAATTGTTGTGTTAATTAAAAATAGTAATAATAATTATTATTATAATTATAGTAGAATATTTTATTTGTATTAAATTAGTTTTCATTTAAAAATAAAGCTTAATCGTATACTATTTCTTTGATAATTAAAACCTTAAAATTTATATTAGTGAAGAATAGAAAATTGTTCTTATGTCCAATAGCTATGAAGGGGTCCACCAAGATAAAAAGAAGGGGAAAGGGGTCCATGGGTAAAAAAATGTTGAGATCCACTGCTTTAGATCATGCAAGAATAGACTTTGCATTATGTATCCTTTAGAGAAGCCAAGTGCAGGAATGAACTTCTAGCTTGTAAAGATCTACAAGTCACCCAGCATGTGAAAACCTGATTGGCCCAGCTGCACCTGGGATATGTACATGTGGGAAAGAACCAATGATAGATATCTGAATACCCACTACAGATGGAGTGGCTCAAACATTCATTTGAGAATGTAGAGTCCACATTTGGAGAAAACCCCAGAGCTGTACAAATCCACTGGCAATTTCCCATGGCAGAATGATTAGAGTTCAAATAGGACATGATAGTGGGTGCTAGATGAATAGGAAATTTTAAATTTGGAGGCCATTTAAGATCTTTCGTTTTACTTTAAATTTGGTTTTCATTTTACTTCCATTTGCTTTAAAAATGAAATTGTTAACTTTACTATACAGGGTGCGATGGGTAAATTGTCGCCATTTTATATTTTTCATTTTGTGCATGCGTGTTGTTTGTTTTTGATTTTGTTGACTGCACAGTATACTAGGGTCAGTTGGGCATCGTCAGTGAGTTAAAGAGCATCATGACACAATTCAATCTGCCAGAAATTTGGAAACAGCATGCTGTACTGCTTGGCATTTGCGCTGGAAGATCTAATATGAACATTTAAGAGTGTTTAGGTGTCAGTGCAGAGGATTCAGAAAGAGTTGGATGGGTTTAATGATGATTACAATGATATGACAGCTCAGAAAACTCACTATAATCATTCTAAAAGAACTCTTGAATTTGTTGGGAAAGACTCAACACGGAGGCCTACATCAAGTGCCTTCAGGAGGTAGTGCTGCCATGAGTCAAGAGGATGGTTGCTGGAATACCATATACCTGTCAACAGGACTCTACACCATGCGACACAAGCAGGAGAAACCAGTTATGGCTGTCAGACAATTTCAGCAATCACATCACTACTTACATCTGGTCACCTATCTCCGCAGACTGCAACCCCACTTGATTATTATGTATGGGGAACAGTTGAGTGAGAGACCAACAAAACTCCTTGTATCACCAAAGATGAACTGAAGGCAAGGATTATGTCAGCATTCACTGGCTTAAACAAGGAGACTGTTCAGAAGAGATGCAGGAGATTCCAAAGTTGTTGGGAGGCTGTGGTTAAAGCCAATGGCTATTTCATCAAATGAATTTACTCTTTAGTAGGTCTAAATATTTTTGTGTAATTTTGGTAAATATAACTGTAAAGATGGGATGTCAGTTTTATTTTCATTTTTGCATCATTTAGATGACAATTTATCCATCGCACACTGTATGTATTGTTGGTAATTTTTTTATATATAAAAATGTATTGCTGACATCTTTCATAGTGTTTTGCTTGGGGGTTCACTATTTGCCCATAGTTAGGACCCTAACAGGTGCTACCACCCTGGCCCTGGGTGGATCTGGGAACAACAGCAATTAAGAAGTTGTTCCATGCTCTTCAAAACTTCTTATCTCCCAATCACGGGCCTTGCTGCCAGATGTAGTTTATCATCATATCCAGAACTAAATCCAATGGTAAAGCAATAGGTTGAACAATGATAGGTTTTATTTAGATTCCCATTATTATGTTGTATTCAGGAAGAAGAAAACAAGTTTAGAGGAGAAGAGCCATACTAAGGCGTTTATGTTAACAGTCAATTTTGTGCAATTAAAATTTAAAGGAAATATTTTTTCTATTTTAGCAAAAAAAAGTGAAAAAAAAAAATCTCTTTTTATTGTCAACTAGCTTAAAAGCCACACTCCATGCAGACTTTTAAGCTAGCCCCTGTGGAGAGCTCACTGGGCATCTGGCACAAAACTAAAGGGACCTCTGGTCCAGCTTAGAAAACAGCAAAGAACTTAAGGTCATTTGCAATATAAATTATATTAATAAAAAATTTCTAAAAATTGTTTTGATTCTAATTTAAATCAATAATTGTTAATTTTGTTAACATTTTGACAACCTGTTCACCATTTATAGTAAACTAGCTTAAAAGCCACACTCCATGCAAACGTTTAAACTAGCTCATGTGGAAGGCTAACTAGGGTTCTAGCCCAAAAATAAAGGGACCTCTGGTCCAGCTTAGAAAGCAGCAATGATAATTTTGAAGAAATAAGTTTGAATTCCTCAATTCACTCTATGGAACTACAAAACCTAACTAACTCTGATTCAGGCTATAAGTCCAATTCCAGGCAAAAGACCAATTTGGGCTAAAAGTTCAATTTAGGCTAAAATTCCAATTCAGGCCAAAAAATTGAGTTCTTCAAATTACAAACTCTGTGAACCTTCAAAGCCTCATATCACAAAATCTCTTTAACTGTGATTCTTTGGCATTTTGAAGAAATAAAATTGATTTTCTCAATTCACCAAGTTTTGGAGATATTTTAAACTGAATTTAAAATAAATATTTTTATATTCACAAAGTTTTTGTGTTACTTTAAACTCAATCTAAATTAAAAACTTAAAATCAGAAATTTTTTTCAGTTATTTTAAAATTTGAATTGTTAACTGTTCTCTTCTTATCCAGACACAAATCCCATGCTGGATGAAGTGCAGATTTTCAATCCTGGGATCATCCTGATTCCAAAAAGGTATAATATGTCTATGTAGAGCAAGTATGGCTCAAGTTAGAGAGGTTTCAAACACATGGACAGACAGACAAAATTTGCTGTTTATTTAGATGTAAGGAAATTAAAAAAAAAAAATCAAATTCCCACATCATAAAATGAGATAATCACAAATGCTAATAAAACTCAGTCAAAATCAGGTAACTTCCTAAATATGTAAATAAAAATTAAATCTTATTGAAATGATTAAAGAACAAGTGGATTCTAACTTACCAACTGTTTGATTACTGATTGAGTGGGACCAGCCATTAAAACCAAATGTTTCATTTGCCAAATTGATGATACGCCAACCTTCAATATAAGCCAACTGGAATAAATAAAAAGAAGAGATAAATTGTTTCTTGAAAAAGAGTGATGAAATAGTTTTCAAAGTAACATCTTCATCTTTCATGTTCTTCCCAAGATGTTTCAGCCAATCTATACTTTGGCCTTCTTCAGCAGCATATTGCATTTGCTAGCCTTTAAATATCACTTATTATTTTTTCCCCTGTTCCTCAGTGTGTGGTTCTCTGGTTAACACCAAAAGAAAGTAAAAAATGGAATGTAACATACAGCTTAAGAAAGACAAAGAGTCAACTGCCTGAATGTTGTATTAAGAACAGCAAAGGAGACAAAGCCTAATGACTCTTATGAAATAAAATTATTTAATTTTCTCAACATTATAAGATAACCTTTGTTCAGATTTTTGCTGAAGCACCATTTGTTCATATTGTCCTAATGGTTTTGAAAAAAGGTAGGGACACACTTCTGTGTTCTCCCCCCCTATCGTATAGCTTAAAAAAAAAGGTTTTCTCAATACCATAAAATGACAGTTGATAGAGAAAAGTGCAGTCAGTTTCCTGGGTCCTTCTCAGCTGCTGCTACCATATAACCCAGTACTATCTGTCCTATGTTACTTGGAAAAGGAAATGGATATTACCAAGGATCCTTCTTTGGCCTTGAAATGTCATCAAAGACAAAAGTTCACATGCAGACTCGATCATCTCCTAGATTGTGAGACCAATAAAAAAAATTTGATTCATTTAGGGAATCTGATCAATATTTAAATGATAAAAAAATTATTGGTCTCAGGTGAATGTTTTAAAAAGTAATGGAAACAGATAACACATTCTCTGAAATTTATTCAAGGATAAATTACAAGGCATATCAGCATTAAAAAAAAATTACATTTTTCAGAATGTTTTATGATTTAGTAAAAGCAAAGTATATGAAAACAGAGTCAATAAAATGAAAGTAAGTAATCCAAAGCCAAAGTAAAATGTAACAACAAACAAGGGTGACACTTTAAAAAATATGAAAAACAAAACTGATTTTGTTAATAATCAGAAATACACAGAGAACATTTTGCTTGTGGGGGTGAGAGAACAGTATATGCATTGATAACTTGTGTACATCAACTTTCTTTAAATGTCAAGGGGACAGTTGACCTTCCAGATAGCGAAAGTCAGAAAAACATCACTTATCACTATATTCTTGCAAGAAGATATATTAAAAAAAAAAAAAGAAAAGTTTTTTGAAAGATTGGTTAAAATATCTCTCGCAATTTGGAAAGAAAAAAAATGTAACAATTTTTAAAAAAATTTATTTAACGTATAATCCTATTTGATAAACGAAAAAGTGAAGCTGGCATTTGTTAAAAGAGATCTCTAATTAGAACAGAGCCTAAATGAAACTATGAGTGTTGATCTGCGAGGAGCTTTGTAGACAAGGGAAATAACTCGTGTGCGATTATTTCAAAGAGCTTTATTTTAATTATGATTACATAGAGTATCAATGTCTAGTCATATTTCCTGGCTTTTGTTAGGAATAAGACAGAAAAGCTAAAATTAATAAAAATAACTAGGGGGAATCAAGAGAGCATTATTGATTATTGATTTATTTATTGATAGGGTTCTTGAACAAATATGAATGGGAAGGGAGTTAATTTTAGATTCAAAAGCATAAGGAGCTAAAACAGAAAGCAAATTTAGCAATAAAGTAAAAAATCAAGAATAAATGAATTTCAGAGAATCTTAAAAATATAAATTGCATTTATTTGCTACAGGACATCACTGACACAAGATTTTAACAACTTTTCTCTTTATTTCTCTTTATATATATATATATATATATATATGCAGCATATCTTCATTCAAACATGTTTCATTGAACAAAAGAGATATATTGTGTCAACTTTTTTTTGTACTGACCCTTTCCACTTGTCTAATCAGTTTCTTGATGGCAAGATGGAATTCATCAAAGAAGGCGGCATAGTTTTCTTTAACCCAAGTACTTTTGATCTTTTCTAAGAGCATCTTCAGGGCTAAGTTAAAAACACAAACTTATTGTAGCTGCGATAAAAATCTGCATTCTGTTGTGATGGTGATTTTTAAAAACATGCTCAAACACACACTGTTAGTTATTTTGAATATATATATATATATATATATATATATATATATATATATATATATATATATATATATATATATGCATGAATAAAATATATTTAGGCAGCACATATTCATCCAAACAAGTCTGAGTGAACTTTGGCATGGTCTGTTTAATTAAAATTATATAATTTTGATTATCCTTTATATAATATATATATACAAATATAATAAAGAACCAAAGAGACAGGCCTTGTTTGGATATATACAGATCTAGAAGTAATACTCATAGGGACTGCTTTGATTTATATATATATATATATATATATATATATATATATATTAAAATAAAGAGAAAGAACAGTAAGATTTATAATCTGGTGTTCTTATTCATTATTTTGAAAAAACAGTGCTCAATACAATTCTGCAAAGCACAAATATTATAAATTTACTAATTTATAAATATGGTTCCATTGCTACACAGGAATTACCATGCAAAATTCATTTGAAATGAAACATTACTAGGAACTTTAATTTAATTCTATAATTAAATTTGAAGTTTTTAGTTTGTTTTTGAAACATGGTAATTCCTGTGTAGCGATGGAAGCGTATTTTTAAATTAGTAAATTTATAATATATATATATATATATAAACTTATACTTTGTGTCCTCCACATGCTTTGTCTGACCTTTCAACCACCTCATGAACATTCTCAAATTTAAAAGCCTTTATAAAGTAATGACATTCTTGCCTTTGTATATAAACACATGCAGCAAAATAAATCTTACATTGCCTTAATAAAGTTGCTCAGAGGATGAAACGCATCAACTAAGAATAGTTTTTACTCTTGTCTTTTTTTATTCATTTTTGTCTCCTCTACAGATACTCTGTGTGTGTGTGTATAAGAAATGTTGAAAACTGTACATGCTGGACAATCTAATCATAGATGAATAAGAGGCTTCATGCAACAGAAATATGGTTCTACAGAAGGATGCTAAGAATACTATGTGCTGAACATGTGAGTAACAAATAAGTTTTAGAGAAAATAGAAACAAAAAGAACACTTATACTTAGAATCAGAATCGTTGGGAAATAAATTAAAATAATAATAATAATGAATGATAAAAAAAGAAATATATTTTCCAATGATGCTAAGAGTAAAGGAACCAGGAATATGATCACTTGACTTTGAAAAGCGCTGTTAGATGGTGCTCTTGAAGTCTATAAAAACTCTTTTTCTCCTCCTTGCTTCAAGTTGTAGCACCATGTGGTAATTACATTCACACTGAAGAACGTTAGTTTCCCTGATCCATTGACAACTGAACTCTTTTCCATTTTCCAATGACAGCATTCAGATGTGTTTCACTAACCCTACTCATGAAGTAAGTGAATTGGCCGTTCCAAATCAGTGTAAAACTGATTTGAACTTGACCATTTGAACTATTGTTACCCTAACTTACTTCTGAACCAAAAAGGAAAATAGACATACCCCCAGAGATATTGAGAATTTTGTTTCACTACAGCAACCATAAAAAGAATAAATGGCCCATAGAAACCTAAATTTTATATGCTGCTTCTTTGTTTATCATATGTAAACAGGCACACACTTAAAATACACACAAACATTCAACCTTTATAATCTACATAAATTAAAATTTCTAGGGCACATAAGAGTGCTTAGAAAATTTGACACTCACAGATTGAAGGCAAGTGGAACATAGGAAAGCAGCATTAAAAATAGCATTTAAAATTAGGTGTAATGGTTATATATATATATATAACAAGTGAATACCAAGTAAAACCACAAACAGAAAAAGATAGATAATATGGCTCAACCCCACTTTCTGTAAGCTATCCAATATAAATATTGGCAGACATTACTTAAACTTAGTCGGCAAACACTTTAATCAAAATAACCCTCTACAGAAAATTTTCAATAGCAAAATTCTCAAAATTAGTTATTCCTGCACCAAAAATATGCAGAGCATTATTAGTACACACAACAGCCAAATACTAAAAGCATCCATGATGGCAAATCAACAGAAAACAAGCCCTCTTGTAACTGTAAAACCGAGACCAATTGCCCAGTTGGAGATACCTGTAATTTGGAAAATGTGATATACCAAGCTACCATTTTTCTGTAAGAAAACATCAACAACAAAAAACATACATAGGGATATCTGCTGGAAATTGGAAACAAAGACGATATAGTTACAGACATTCCGTCTCCAATGCTTTCCTCAGATACCAAACCGCTCTATCCAAGCATTATTAGAAGATTAAAGATAGTGGTTTCACGTCACTAATCAAATGGGAAATCATCCGTTGGTCTCAAACCCCCAACAACTTCCGGGGCAGATGTGATCTGTGTATACAAGAAAAAATTGCAACAAATGCTAACCAGTTGTTAAATCAATGGAATGAACTGATCTTCAAGTGTAGACATAAGAACAAATTTAAAATCCCTTAAAAATGGAGTAATGGATAATGGCTTGGATTGAGGAATCAGAGAGCTGAGTTCAAAATCCAGTCAAATCCATTACATTCACTTACGTGCTAATACCCTTGGGAAAGGTATGAACCCTCTTCTTCTCCCCCCCCCAGCTATGGGTAAATAGCAGGACAGACCGAGTTCTATAGCCTTGGATGGCAATTGGTCTACTGCAGAAAGAAATAGCAACCTACTGCAGGGAAAAATCTGCCTCATCAATCACGTATCGAAAGTTCCATAATCACCTAAGCATGTATCATGCAAGGCACATAACTGACTGACCCTGGTGAGGTGTGAAATGTTTCTATATTGGAACCGTCACCAGACATTTAAGATTTTGTAGCCTATAAAGTTCCTTTATTTCATTGATGAATTCAGTGGATTCAGAGCTTGGAAGGAAGTTTTTAATGGATGAGAAAAGACAATCTCTATCAATGTGAGGTAACATGCTGTTGTGAGGTCAACATAACAGTTATACAATTTTCTATTACAGAGGTAAGCAACTTCCTAAAGTTGTTTGGTGATATATTTGTCATTCTTACATCCCTTACCAAGAATTTGAATAATCAATGTTACTCAATTTCTATTTCTGTTATCAATCTGATTTCATTCAACAATCTTGCTTCTCTTTTGTGCTAGTCTATATTTCTTTGAATTATTTTGTTTTCATAAGTAAATAAAAGTACTGCTTTTTGGCATTTAATATCAGACAATTATCAGCATTCTCTTCCAGTAGGACACCTAGACAGAAACCTTGTACATGACGAAACCATCTTTAGGAAATAATATTCTTGACAGCCAAAAATAGCTAGCAAGCTTACTTGAAACCAATTTGCTTAATATCAGGAAGAAACAGTTGAAATTTCTGAGGCACATAATGAAGAAAGAGGGCTTGCAAAATTTGATACTCACAGGATAGAATGAAGATAAGAGAGACAAAGGAAAGTAATTGTCAACCTACTTGGTGAGCTTAAGTGAATGGATACCAGAGCATGATTTGGGAGAGATGGCAAAAAGAGAAAAGTTATTAAGTGCTACAAAAGATAGGAAATTGTGGAGAGCCATGATCACCAATGTTCTGAAGGAACATGGCACATAGAAGAAGAATAAGTGAGCTCAGCTACCACAAAGAACCCCATACTGTATCCTTGTGCCAGACTAAGCAAAGGTTCATAAATAATGATGAACTATGCTCAATTTACTAAACATCTACAAAAATACCTTTTGACCTCCAGCACCTGATCTCTGAGATATAAAATTTGGACCCAGCCTTTGACGAAGAACTTTCTGGATTGCTTCATGCTCCTCATCTGTGAACTGAGCCTGAAATTGACAAAAAGTGCAAATGTTAGAATTTTGTCTTTTTGTAACAAAGCAAAAATGATATCACAATAGAAATTGATTTATGCGTCAGTTATTGTTTGAAATGCCTATTGAACAAAGAAAATAATTTCAAAAATCACATTGATCATGCACTGATTGATGAATGGACTCTCAATCCACACTTTATTATGAAGACTGTATCACTACAACATGTGATCTTGAATAAAAGATATTTATTGAACATCAACATATTTATATAAATATTAAAAAAAAGAACTCACTGACAATGGCTTGTAAGAACTAGCAAACCAAACTACAATATTATAGCATTTTTTTTCTTGTCTGTTGTTATTTTTTTTTAATAACTTAGCTATCATGAATTTTACAAATTTGACAGATATTTGGATAAGTAAATATTATCATGTCTATATTTCTGAAATATTTTAACTACTTACAATATTTACATTGTTTGATCTGTTGTCCTCATCTTTATTGTCATATCCATGACATTTTGGCCGTTGTACACGCCAGCCTTCTTCAGAGGATATACCGTGGAACTGAACCTTTTATTTAGACTACCAGGGTAGCTTGCATGTGCCATGCCTTTTCTGGATATTTCAGTTTCACATGGCCCAGTAGATAAAAGCATTGCTTGAAGTAATCCAAAAGTGACTTGAACCAAAGAGTTGTCAGTTCAATACCTGGCCACCACAGAGGTAAACAAAAACTTGGAGAGTTGAGTTACTAAAGGGAATTAACTGAAACTAAGACATTTAGAAAAGGCATTCATGTGGAACTAGAACCATATACCCTGGTGGACTAAAAGGATTTGATTCAAAATTCTAATGTATATCACCTGAAGAATGCCAAAGTGTACAACAGCCAAAATGTTTTGAATATGACAAGACGAGGACAACAGTCTGAACAATGTAAATAGTGTAAATATCACAATCTAAAGAATGTTCTTGGAACTGAAAGCAATTTGTCTCTGAATATAAGACAGCCAAGATAATAAAGAGCTTGTTGGATTTAAAGAGAGAGGAACTTTCTAAATTACTATAAAAGGAGATCATTTGGAATATTCCCAAATGGAAACAACCAAGGTTAGTTTTTCTTTAATTTTTTTTGTTTTTGTAGTAAAATATCTTATTCATGTAAATTCATAGCATCATTATTTGTCATTAAAATATTCCTGATTTTCTATTCACTTATATCCCTTTTCATATAAATTGTTCAGTCTGCCATAAAAGATTTCCAGTTTTGATTGAATTAATTCTTTGATATTTTCAGATTGTTGGAATTGGTAAGCAGACAAGTTTCAAAAAGTGAATATCTGGAAGTGACAGATCTGGAGAATATGTTGCCCAGTGGGGTGGGGGATTCCTATAAACCCAAACCATGATCATTAGCTGTGTTGCATTTGCAGTATGAAAACAGAAACTGTCACTTGATCAGATAACGTCTCTTACAACATGTCATTTAAAGAAACAGATTGCTGTGCTGCAACTGTTTGTCCACATTTGAATCACATCAAATACTCTGACAAAATCCTGATCCAAGACATTCCATTCAGACTGACATGCTAAAGATGAACTTGGACACTAACCTCAATTTTCAGCTTGAACTCTAGTAATAAATCTATTCTTCATACCAAAACTAAAATAAGAATTAGTAAATAATAAGCACTTGCAAATGTTCCCTTGTCCTCATTTTTGGGAGAGAAGTGGAGGCTGAATGAATAAACAGTATAAGACTGATTGTAAGTGTTCTTTATTCAATGTTCTTTTATCCTGCATTGAGAGAGAAAAGAAAAATTCTTCCTTACATAGCACATTCACTAGACTTGGTGCTATCATTTGTCCCAATCAATGCAACATTTTGTATCTTCTCAAAATGTCTTTAAGATTCAAAATTTATATTGAGTTATATTGTATCAATGCTACTTCTCAAAATTGAATTTGAAAATTTGGAACATTGGCATAAGGTCATAGAAAATTGACATTGGTAATTAATAAATATATGTACTAGTTGTTATATATTAACTATTTGATAAAAAAAAAAAAAAATGGAAATTTTTGTATACTTAATATATTTAGTGATTGTGCTTGTATTTTATTCCAAAATGACATTTAGCTCCCTGACTTAAAGACAAGAAGATAAAATGTTGACCAAAGTTCATCTGCTTTAGGTTTATGTGATACCCATTTTCCAACCTTCTGAATTTTTTTCTAAGGATTGTAATTGTTGTACTATAGTAAAGTGATTGCAGATGCAATAAAAAGAAACTTCTAAGATTTCTCAAACATTGTGCAAGTAGATGATGCTGACAACTTTTACCTTTACTAATAAAAAACTAATAATAGCCAGTAATTGTATGACTAAGATCAAGAGAGTTTATTGCAATGTATGCGTTGCTGGAGAAAATGATGTAAACAATGATAATTTGATCCTGAGTTTTTACTATTCATTCCTTTTGTTTTGATGGCATCTAATTTTGTATGCTAATTTGCCAACAGTTACTCAGGCTTACAATCAATGCCATCAACATGGACAGTCTTAATTCA
Organism: Acanthosepion pharaonis; assembly: GCA_903632075.3. Classification (NCBI taxonomy): domain Eukaryota; kingdom Metazoa; phylum Mollusca; class Cephalopoda; order Sepiida; family Sepiidae; genus Acanthosepion; species Acanthosepion pharaonis. Next base: position 128,287 of record CAHIKZ030003078.1, read on the forward strand.
ACATCCAACTTTGATAGAAAAATTATTCATTCTCCACTTATATCTCATTTATTTTTCTTGCAAATCTTCATAATTTTCCAGTTTACATTCATAAAAGCCCAATCAACATTTTCTCCAAACAAAAATGTTAATTCAACAATTCGATCCTTTCCTGAAATAAATGACCCTATACTAAGGTCAAGACACAAAATGGCTGATAGGATCTCAGCTGGAAAGGTGAGACAATGTCCTACATTACTGCTTAACAACCACATATAGGTTGGTAGGTATTACTAAAAAAGAGATCTTGTGTTCTGAGCTATATCTTCTGACACTGGTGCCTTTCACTCAAATTCTTTACGCTTCTGTGAATTTATGTATTTTTGGTACAATGGATCCACATTCCTTTTATGTGAAAGTGAAACAATATTGTCTATCAATGAATGATTCAACCTCCTCTTGGTTTCTGATGTTCTTATTTTTTTTCCTGATCTTTCAAGGAAATGGAGGGGGTGCATTTCCCCATTCGTTTGTAATGGTTGTGTAGTTTTATAGATATTTGATAATCAGGCTACCAATGTAAGTATTGGTCTATCTTCAAATCATTGGAACTTCCCTCAAAGTCTATAATACAAATATATATAATGAATATATTGACTAAACTTACTACAATTAAACTTGCATGATATCCAGTAAGAATAACTGTGAGATAAGTATTGTAACTATTTCTCTATCAGCATAGTTGCAGTATCAACCAGGGGGGGGGGCTCAACCTAGCTTGTGCTTGGAAGACAAGAGTAGCTGGTTATTATACCAGACACACCTATGTGTGTTTGTGTGTGTTTTTGTATATTGGTGTGTGGCTAAGTTGTTAAAATGTTTGCTTTCTGAATATGAGATCCAAGTTCAAATCTCACTTAAACTGTCAAGAAGTTGATTTTTACATGATATTGGCCTGTGATGGCAATTCTAGCATGTGGCACTTTTGAAAAGTGTCTGAAAATCACAGCACTGTGAATGAAGATGAGTAGACAAAACTGTTCAGAAGTCGTTGATAACTGTATTAGCACAAAGTCACAAGTCATTGTGACTGAGGGTTTGAATGTAATAGCCTTGTTCAAACTGCTGATGATGCCAGTTTATAAGCTCTCTTCCAGAAACTGTAACAAATCTGGTCAAAATAGTTGCAGCATAAACCAAAGATGGGCTCTTTGGATGTTGAACAAACATAAATGTGCTTGAGTAGGCATCTTCAACAGGGATTAGCTAGCTGCCCTAGCAAACAGGTTTGCTTGGAGACAAGTAGGTGAGCATTATTAATATACTTATATATATTTGTGTGTGTACATGTGTGTACATGTGTGTGCTTACATATGTGTTTGGGTATCTCCTGTTAAACAATGCTAAGTAATTTTAACTAGCAAATACTTGTTAGTATAATGAATTTGATTCTCACTGTGTGTCCCACTCATGTGGTCTTATGTTAGACTTTGCTAAACATATAAAATCTTGACTCTTAGAAATTTTAAAAGAACAAAAATGTGACAAAATCATATTTGTGGCTCTGATAGAAATGTTTAGTTCATGATTTTCCCTTTCAATGAGTTTAACTGATCATTCATTGATATGAGGGGGGTGCTGAAAAGTTCTCAATGCAAATACAATGGGGATTTTATAAAAGAAGAAATCTTATGTTTGGTCAGATTATGAAAAGTAGCTTTCACCATCCCCCTCATGTATTTATTTTTTTAAAACAATTTGGAAAATATTTACTTTGATATGTTTTTCTAATGACCTGGTATCATTTATTTCACAAGAACAAAATCTACATTAGAAAGATGAAAATGAAACGTGTGTGTGTGTGTATATATATATATATATATATAAATTTATTAAAGACATTTTTATGTTTAACGTTCTTTTTTATAGATACAAGTATTTAAGTAAATGCTCTGTTTATAATAAACAGTATTAAATAACATTTACCGGCCTGAATGTCCGAGAAATTTTCATAGAAAATATTCGTCCTTTGACAGGATTCGAACCTGCATCCTATACAGAACCATCATTTATGCTGACGTGCCTTTAAGGCACATCGGCATAAATGATGGCTTGAAATGAAAGCTTGGGGTGAAACGCTTAAAAAAAAAAAAAAGAAAAAAAAAAGAGAAACGATGGGCTGAAAGATTATGATCAAAACAACAAAGATGAGCATATGAGCCTGAATAATTCAGAGAAATAAAAAAATTGAATATACAGGGTGCGATGGGTAAATTGTCACCATTTTATATCTTTAATTCCATGCCTGTGTGTTCTTTGTTTTTGACTTTGTTGACTGTACTGTATAGTAGGGTCAGTTGGCACATGAAACAGTTCACCTTGTTTGAAAATGGCATGTACTGCTTAGCATTCACATTGGAAGCTCCAATATGAATATTTCAGAGTGTTTGGATGTCAAACTGAGGACAGTGCAGAAGATTCAGAGAGAGTTGGAGGAGTCTAATGGTGATTACGAAGATGTTTGGAGTGATTACAAGTGATGGTGACATTATGCCTCCTTTATTGTAGCATTTTAATTTAATGAACTTAATTCAATATGTAATTCAATATATAAATTATGATTATTTTCATCTTAGGAAAAATTACATGCCTTTTAACTTTAGTAGACAATAATACACATCATGATATCTATCCCAAATGCTGTGGAACGCTATTCTATGATGAAGGATGATAAAAGCAACAGAAGTTCAGCCATTGCTGCAATCATTTGTCATAAAATGAGGTGTGTGTGTGTGTGTGATGAAGATAAATAGAAAATATACTTTTTAATTATATTTCTTATACAAAAACTTGATATTACACTGAAAATGGCAAGATTGAATTGTAATTAAAGTTGACAATTATACAAGCAATTAGCTCATGTATCCATCAAAAGATTCTAAGATATCAAATACTAAGGTAACTCTGAAAAAAAAATGGGCTTGATTAACAAACAGGAATTATGAGTATTTATCAGATTTAGCTCAATTTTGATATTTGCCACAAATGTGTTGGCACCTCCAATTAGGATCAGTCACTTTACAGTTATAATGGTTTTTGAGACAAACTTGTTACAACAAGATGTCAAGACACATCTTATTGGCTTTATGTCACTGAATATATGTCATTGGACAGATTTTTTAAATATAAACTGCCTACACTTGATTTTTATTTTATTTTGAATATAATTGTGGTTTTTTTTTTGTGTGTGTGTGTGTGAGATTTTGTTTGAATAAGATTATAAGGTAAGCATTACAGATTGACCTGATAGAATAGCAAATTTCTTTTTAGAAAGTGCTAGTATAGGATAGATTTGGTTTGGGTATGCATGTATGTTTAGTTAAAGATTTAATATCGCTATGGGATTAGTATTTAATATGTTAGACATGGTCTTAAACAATAAAGATACCAATTAAAGATACCAGCTCACCTTGTTATGTATTCCAGAAGTAGTAAATCTAAACCAGATGAAGTAAAAAGGCAACAGTATATAGTAGAGGAGTGTGAAAAGCCCTGTTTTCATTGGCTGACGCTGATTGACATATGTCAATAAGAACAGTCAAAGTCCGGCCTTGCTAGTTCTTATGATTACTGCTTTTTGTAATGTCATGGTGCATAGCACGACACTTTCAAGGAGGTGGCCTGACTCGTCTAGAATCAGGTCGGGGTTGCTGTTGGAGCCGATATGATGCGAAACCTGAAATCGGCAATGAGAACAGTGCATCACTGAAGACCACCCTTGATGCATCTAAAATGTATGATTTAACTGGAGATATTAATATACCAAAATACAATGAATATTTACAATACGAGTTAAAAGCCATTTTCCATGGTGAGATATGTTTTTATTGTTGCTGCAAAAGTGACTCTAAAGAAACATACCCCCCAGAAGCCTGTTTGAATGAATATATTAAATAACAAGCAAATCAACAATATGGAGATGTTGGTCTTTTAAATTCTTGCAACATTTAGTATTTTCCCTCCATTTACCAAGTGAATTAAACCTAATCACTTGAGAACTGCAATAAATCCTGTTGAACACTTTCTCATCAAAATATTTCCATAAACAGCCAAAGAAACAAACATTAAATATAATTTGACTTATACATTGATCTATTTGAATAAGTGTCTTCATCTTGGTTGTTATAATCACAATGTTTCAGCTGCTGCACTCTTTGGCCATCTTCAGATATAGTCAAAAAATTTCTTGGAATTTCAAACTGAGCTCTTTTCCATGGGGTAGACTGATCTCAATTCATCTTTGGAAATATATCAGTTAATTCTGTTCAGTTAATACCTCCTTGTAATGTCACTTTTGCTTTGTTTTTTGACTATGTTAACTCACAGCCCCCAAGTACATCTAGTTATGATTTTGTTTGTTTAAAGAAATCCTATTTTATATCAATATTTTTCATTTGCTTGTAAATAATTTGATAAAATTCTGAAATCCAATACAGGCATTAAAATTTTTGTAATTTCTTTTTTAATAATATATTTTTCAATTTAAAAATGTTGATTGATATGCTGCTAAAGAAAAACCACCAATCTCTAGGGATTATTTAATGCCAAAATCTAAATATTTTGTACACAAATTTATTTTATTTTTATTTTTAAGATAATAATGATTTTAGTGATACAAGTCTAATTAATCCATAGTGACAGTAAGTTTCCTCAATGTCTTCAATGTCCTTAATGAACCCAAATGAATTTTATTCTTCCTTTTGAGGCTCTCTTTTTCATTCTCCATGATCTTTCATCTTTCTTTCTTTCTTTTTTTCTTTCTTTCTTTCTTTATCTTCTTCATTCACTGCATCTTAACACTGCAGATTAACTGACAGTAAATCTCTTCAATACTCCAGAATTACTACACTGCTGTTGATCCTGACTTTTTTCCCCTGATTTAAACATGGCATGAATTACAGTTTCAAGGGCAACTTTCAGTATTCCAAAAAATTTTTCATTGGTTTTGCGGCTTATCATTTTTTTTCAGGTTACCTTAAGACCAAAATATTTTTTTTGATTGTAAAAAGAGTTTGGGAGATAATAATCGTTTGTTGAACAATTCTCATTAAAAACTCCATAGCTGGGGGAGAAGAGGTGGATTCAAACCTTTTTCAAGGTTATTTGCGTGTAAATGAATATGACGACTCAAAGAGGAAATGGAACTCCTTCCTCAGATTAACAGCTCGAACCATTATCCTTTACACCACCCACGGTCATCTATGTCCCTCTTGACAATTGATTGTGATGACTAATGAATGGCAAAATTTTAGCTACATGTTCCATTAGCTTATCAGGTTCCATAGCGAAGTCTCGTTATGTATTCATCTTTTTACATTCCTATATATTTATTCTTTTGTTGAACACACACACACACACTATATATATATATATATATATATATATATATATATATATTATATATATATATATAGACAAGACTGTATCGTCTCATCAGATTGTTTGGCATCAGTATCGATGCACGGCTGAAAAGGAAATCTTTTAACGTATTATATTCGTGATGTATATGTACGCCAAATCAGCAGCCACAGCGCTCAATTCATATAAAGAGCTGTGCGTGATACGTATAATATATATATATATATATATATATATATATTATATATATATATAATGTGGGGGTGTTTTGTACACCCGGGTCGTGGATCATACAAAAAAAAAAAAAAAAATATATTGACATTATTGTGGTTTTGTTCATAGTGTTTTGTTATGTGCGTGATTCGTCTTGCAACACACACGGACCTTTCTCATGAAAACGATTAAATTAAAAAAAATCAAAATTGATGATTTAAATCATACTAGTTTCGAATTTCTCCTTTTATTTGCTTTTCAATTCATATATATATATATATATATATATATATATCAATATATATATATATATAAATTTTTGGATCTTCTTTTACATATCTCTCATTGCATTATCAATTTTTGTGTTTTATTTTGGCAACTCTTGTAGCCTTTTCTTGACTCATTTAATCTTCATCCCTTGCATTTTCCTTTTACAAATTTCTGCGCCCCTGGAGAAGGAAAGTATCTTTCTGAACTGTTGAAAAAACTCTATCAATTTGAAAAGTGTGTTAGAATAATCCGGAACTTATACTGGGAGACAAACACACCTAAGACATGGATGCATCTTCTTCCCAGATTTATTCAACATCGAATTTCTCCTGGAAGGATCTACAGACCCTAACATGATTTATTATTGGTGGGTAAATTTTAAAACAGTAAAAGTTAAGCATTTTGATATGAAAAAAATACAGGCAGGCTCTCCAGTAAAACTTTTGAAAAAAAAAGACTAAACATCAACTGCAAAAGAAAAAAAAAAAAGCCATGATGGTCAATAAAAAAACGCCCAAGATATTTAGCTATGAATTGGAGATGTCAAGCAGGTAGAGATTTTAAAGATCTGGGAACTGATTTAGCATTTCGGATCGAAAAGGCAAAACGGAATCCTGTCCATGCTTTGGATTATTCGAAACCTGTGTTGCAAAAAGATAAGTCAGGTGCTGAGAACAAAACTAATTCGTTACAAAATCCCAGAGGAATTGCTATGATTGCAGTGAATTGGGGACAAATGGACGAGGAAAAAACTGGAATTTTTTCTTACAGAAGGAAAATGAATATACCATTGAACGAAGTGAAGGAGCAATTTATTTTCTTAAAGCAAATGACAAGACAAAAAAAACTTACACTCAGAAGCAGAAAGATGTCTGATTTATTTATTAGACATATACTAATTTGGGGTTTAAAAAACTAAATTTCTTATGGCATATCACAATGAGAGCAAAGAGCTAATGGGAAAACAGGGATTCATCTAACTGACGAGCTCGTGTGAATAGATAAAGGAACGAGGCGATGCTTAACAGAGGAGAAACAACTATGGGAAAAAGGTGTCGTTGGAGAGACATGATCGCTAAACCTAAAAAGAAAGCGGCGTATAGAAAAAATTATTATTCCTATTCTGAATCCTGTTATATTCCGTATTCTTTTGTTCTATCACATTATATTTTCTCCCTCTTGTGTTTGTTTTAGATTTTCTCTGCTTAATAGCTATTTAATAACCTTTTCATTTCTTTCAATTATTTCATTTTTTGAGGCATCCTTTTATCTTTTTCTTCACTTTTATGGTTGGCCTCTCATTCTGGGCTGTTCTTCCATTTTCTTTTCTTCTCTACTTTTCTTCTGGCATCCTTTTTCTTTTCTTTTTATTTTTAAATCCTAGGCCACCGTAAAGTCCTTTTTACCCTATTAATTACTGCCACGGATCAAACTGTCCCCGAATTTTTGGCTTCCCTCCTAAATGTTACTTTTTATATATATTTTTTTTGTATTTTCTTTCTTTTTTTTTTTTTTAATCAGTCTTCCTTTTTTCTTTTATTCTCTTCCTTCTGGCTTTTTTTTTTTTTGTTTTCGTATCTCCTTTGCCTCTGGACTCTTCTTCCTTTTGCTTTTCTTCTCTACTATTCTTATTTGACTTCCCTCCTCGATGTTACTTTTCTTCATATTTTTCTTGTATATATTCTTTTTTGCACACATTTTTTTTCTTTCTTTCTCTTTTCTTCTCTTCTTTTCTTCTGGCTTCTTCTTCCTTTTTTTTTTTCTTCTGGCTTTTTATTTTAAGTATCTACTTTCCTTCTGGACCCTTCTTCTTTTTTCTTTTCTTCTCTTCTATTCTTATTTGGTTTCCCCTTCTTCATGTTGTTTTTCTTCATATTTTTCTTTTTGTTTCTTTCTTTTTTTCTGGTTCTTTCTCCCACGTTCTGGTAATTTTTCTTCCTTTTTCTTCTTTTTTCAAACATTTCTGGGTTTTTTCTTCCTATATATATATTGAAGAATGGCTATCTTCTTCTTCTTCTTCTTCTTGAATCTTCTTCTTCTTCTTCTTCTTCTTCCTTGTTTTCTTCCTCCTCCTCCTACTTTCTCAGTTCTTTATTTAAGCGTTCACTTGCTGCTCATTGTCTTTTTCTTCTTTCTCTTCTCATATTTACATGTTCCCTCTTTAATCTCTTTCCCTTATTTATTTCTTCTTTTCATTTCTTTCTGCAATTAAACCTTCGTATATCACTAATAGACCTCGCACTTCCAAATTTCCTTACATTCTCATCTTATCCTTCTTCGTCTTTTTATGCCTCCTGAAAAGGCTTTCTTCATTTCGCTCTGAAAGGAATTCCACTTCAGAACCTTCCTCTAAAATTTTTCATCTCATCCATTTTTATTTGTAGACTTCTAAAGTTCTCATATTTTTCTACATCTTCATTCTTTTCCTCGTTTCCTTCTCTTCCTACACCTCCTTTTTCTTTTTTACTCAATTTTATATTATCACTTTCTTCTTCCCTAGTCATATTCTTCTATTTCTTCTTCATTACTTCAAATTTGCTTTTATTTCTTCATTGAAAATCCTGCAAAAAATCAATTGCCGCATTAACAAGAAAGATTTGTATACTTACACGCGGCATTGTTGTCAGGTCAAAGACGTGCCTAGGAGTTCATCATCGGGAAAGACATGAAATTTAGTGGACCTACAAAAATAAAATGGGATATCTCCACACAAACTTGTACAGTATTTATTCTTTATTTTTCAGTGGAAATGCATTACAAATTTAATCTCAATTTTCAGATTAAGCTCAAACGACATTCCTGTGAATGCATGAAATCATATATATTTATATATATATATATATATATATATAAATATATATATATATATATATATATAACGGACTCGCCTACTCATACATATTAAAAGCTGCATTATATATATATAGACAGACAGAAAGAGATGAATAGATATGGCATTTTATATATATATATTTTGTGTGTGTCAAAACATATTCAAATCATGATTAAGTAACAGTTGTATAAATACCATACATATAGAAAGTAATTATTAGATATAAATAAGTGTGTTATGTGTGTGTATATATTTATATTTATACTCATACATATTAAAATATGCATATATATATATATATATATAGAATATATATATATATATTTGTCTTAGAGAGAGAGAGAGAGATTCTGACTTTAGAGACAGAGACATGTCTCTCCATTGAGAGAGATGAATAATGAACTCGCCTACTCATACATTTTAAAAAGCTGCATTACATATATATATATATATATATATATTTATATATATAAACAGACAGAAAGAGATGAATAGATATCAAATTTAAATATATATATATATATATATATATATATATATATATATATGTGTGTGTGTTGTACATATTCAAATCATGATTAAGCAGTTGTCGTCAAAAATAATAAACCATACATAATAGAAAGTGAATTGTGTAACATAAAATATTAAAAGATAAGGAAGAGTCAATATGTGTGTGTGAGAGAACAATAGGAGCCTACAAAACAAATATTAATATATATATATAGGGAGAGAGAGAGAGAAAATGAGAGAGATGAATAACGAACTGACAATTAAATATATATATATATATATATATATATATATATATATATATATCTTACTTATTATAAAACACAGATTGTGTGTGTGTGTGTGTGTGTGTGTCTGTAACGTTTATATGTTGGATCGAATTTCCTACATTTTTTAGCCGATTTCAACAAAACTTCACAGGACTACATAAAATTACCTTGTGGTGGTTCTAACGGGGCCGAAAATGGGAAAAAACACAGTTGTTTTTTAATAAAATCAATTTGAAAACACGATTAAGACACATCGTGAGAATGAAAGGGGACAACTCACCCACGAAAATGTAAACAAAAGAGCATAGCATGATGAAAAAGACGCCGAACTTGACGAAAACAAAATTTTATCGTCTAATGTTCATATTATTATTAAAGAGGAAAGATCAAAGTATTTTGGGGGTATTTTTTACATTTTTAATCGTTCCTAGCACGTCTGAAATTTTCGTTAAAATATTTTTTTTTTTTTTGGTCAAAAAAAGGACAGATAATCATTTTCAATCATTTTTTTCGATTTGATAAAAAAATTAAAATCTTACTTTGATATTCTTTTAAAAATCAATTATCATTTTTTCAAAACTAATTTTAATAACAGAAATTATACTGTTTATTTAAAATATTTTGAACCAAGCTTAACTTAGCTTCTGCGCCGAAAAATGTAATTTGAAAATAAAACAAAGCAGGTCATAACCTTTCGCGTCGCTTGACGATTGACGAAAGGCACATTCATGACGTTTAGATTTACGGGAGGAGAATTCTTTCTACGGATGGAAGGAAGTGAAATTATTTAAGTGAACAAATTATTTACCTTGTTACTTTTAAGGAAAATTTTCAGCGCTCTAATTTTTTATTTTTTATTTTATTTTTTTTTTGTACTTAGCTTTCATTTTTACGTTTACGATGCTTTATGGAAAATATAAAGAAATTAAAAAATAAGACTGTTAATAGTGAGATTAAATTTCATAAAAAAAAGGTATCTAATTAATTTAGGTACCTTTCTTATGAAATTTTATCAGAAGTGTACATAAAATACTATAATTTTATGTACATTTATTACATTTTACTGTGTTATTTGTATTTCCATTCATTTTATTATTCATTTTGATATTTCATTTATGGAAAAATGTCATAACTGAGATTAATATAAAAATAAGATCATATAAATTAAAGTTTAGCAGTAGTTAAATTTCATAAAATGATACTGTTACTTGTCGGTACCCTTCTCAGTTGAAATTGAAAACTCAAATTAACTTGTTTCGCAAAAGTAAAGGGCTTAACAGCGGAGAACAATGCTGAACTCAAATAATGCAACTAAATTGTATTCTGGTTGGTCTTCCGTACTTGATAATTACTGTCCGACTATAAACACAAAAATTACATTTCTTAATTACCATGGCTAATCTGATTGGTCCAAATTATACAATTTTCAAAGCGCTAGACAATGACAATCTCACACGGACATTTTGAAAGGTTGATGTTGCTTTTAACTAATGTTAAAAATTTTTTAAAAATTCAATTTAAACATTTTTAAAAATCTTTTTAAAATTAAAGAAATAAGAAATAATTGTATTAAAAATTCAATTTTCATTGAAAAAATTTTTTGCTTTCAGAAAATATTGTCCATATTCATAAAAACAAATTAAAACAAATAAAAGCATTTGAAACTAAATAATATATTTGTTTTATTGAGTTTTGTATGTTACAATTCACAGCTGATTTTCAGGTACGTTGGCCAAAAAAAAAAAAAAAAAAAAAAACATGATTTGCATTCTTCAAAGCCTTGTGCTTTTAACTATTGTAATCACTAAAACCGATGGTCTCGAATTTCTAGAGTTTTTCATAAAATTAGTTATGGGGGTGTTAATAAATATAAAAAAAATATTTCTGCCATGACTTTAATAAAAAAAAAACATATTTATAATAATTTTGATCATCTGTGAATAGTTTCTGAAAGTTTCATTAACATCTGACAATTATTTTTATTTTTGCAAGATTTTCCAAATTAATGTGTGTAAATACAAAAAAAATGCGCTAAAAATTATCTATGTTATTTACTACCCCTTGTTGCGACAAAGAGAAACAAGGTTTTTAAATCAAAATTTAGAATATTCTAAAAAGATGGAAAAATTTTAAAAAAAAATTAAAAAAAAATTTAGTCTATCCTCTTCATAAAAAAAATAAGCATTTTGACGATAAAATTTTGTTTTCATAAACTTTGGTGTTTTTTTCATCAGACTATGCTCTATGTTTTAGCGATTCCGTGGAGTGACTTAGGTTAAAAAAAACCCAGGTTGTGTGTGTGTGTGTGTGTGTGTGTGTTCCTTTATATATGGGATCGGATTTCTTACATTTTTCAGCCGATAAAACAAACATCCACTTTTTTTTTTTTCGGCAGGTAGTATTTTTATTGTCTTGCACACTTTTTTCTTTATTTACATTCAGAATGCTTAAAAATTCCATTTACAAGACAATTGTTTATAATAAAATTCTATTCACCAATCGATAGACTCATAACGATTGTAAACAATGTTTTTGTTTGAGTTTGGGTTTGACCAATTAAAAAAAAAAAAAAAAAAAAAAACTAATTAAGACATGCGTGTCCGTCAACCTTAAACAATAATCTTTGTCAATTTTATTTTTCAGTCTTTATGATGGTCGATACTTGATCTATCTCTTACTGTTACATCCCCGGGCAACATGGGCTCTACTGCTTTATATATATATATATATATATATATATATATATATATATATATATAAAGCAATGTGCACATCGGTAACAATTCATAGCGTTCATTAGCACGTGAATAGTTATCCATTATGGAATTGTTTCTTTTATGTTTGAATGTCATAACTAGTGAACAGCATTTAAACGCAAAAAAAAAAAACAATCAGTAATGGAGAGAGCTACACATAGTTTTTGCCTTACCAGTTGCACCCCTGATGATGATCTCAGAAAGAGATGGAAATTACTTGAGAAATAAAAGTAATTCTCATTGTTACAGTGCATTTCTTGTCTTATTTAATAGTAATATTCGGAAAAATATTCGTGAATATGAAAGGATTATGATCAAAATAAGCAGACATAATGTTTGTAATTTATTCAATCAGACATGCCTGAAAGATAATTTGCTAAACACACACACACACACACAACACACACACACACACACACACAACCTGTTTTCTAGCTAATTTTTTGTAATCGGCTTCTTGAAAAAAGAGTGCTTTGTGCTTTTTCAGTGATGCATGGATTATCGTACTTCGACACAAATGTTGTTACTTCAAATTAGAATTTTATGTTGATTGATTGGTTGTCTATGTTGCATAGTTAAAAACAGTAAAACAGTGTTCTTTATTTATTACTTTGTATTTAAATTTTTGCACTTACTTATTTCTGACAATTTAAGGCTACACAACTGAATATCATACAGCTTATCAAAGAAAATATCTAAGAATGCCAACATTTTAGCAGCTTTAACATATAGACATCAACAGCTGTATAATTCTTTTTTATTGATAAATGATACGCTTCAATGAATAATCTATACATTAATTCTTAATTAAAATACAATTACATTTGTAAAACAATAAGCCATTCATATAATAAATTTCTCCGTGTTTGTATTAAGGTCAAAGCAACCAATAGGAAAAATAGTTCATTGATTGAAGTCATTTATTTGGAGCAAGGTTTGCTGACTTAGAAATTAACTATTTACTGATATGCTGTTCAATGTTTCTTATTGTTAAGACCAGCGGTAACAGATGTAAATACGTTATTTACAAGGCTTTCATGTTTTGCTTTTACAATAATGAATCATAAAATATTGTTTGGAATTTGAACCTTGAGTTCTAATAGTGAAGTCGTTTCAATTTATGAACAATTTATGAACAATTTATTTCACCATCTAATCAAGGGGAATTGACAGATAAAGAGTTCGAGAACTGTCAGATTAATAAATTTAAGAAACGTTATATTTAGTATATCTAAATATTTAATTTTCTACTCTGATATTTGTTCGTTTGGCTTAAACTATTTTTATTTAGGAAATCTTGTTTTCTCAAACTTTTATCTTTCCAATCTCTTTTCTGATATTTCTTCTATGGAAACAGCTGGCAGTTAATCATGAAATTTGAATCATTCAAAACTTTTATTAACTATTTTGTGAGTGGATTACATAAGTCATTGATGCTGACTCGTATCCTCACTAAGAACTCAAAAGAAATTTGATATTTACCTATTCATATCTATCTATCTATCTATCTATCTATCTATCTATCTATCTATCTATCTATCTAGTGCAATGTTAAATAAATACCATGCTTACTGCACTGTGGTTCTGGGTCCACTTTTGTGTTAGAGCTGCGTCGAAACCGCTGTGAGTTTTGAATCAACTGCAAAATACTTCTCGGATGAAAACTCTCCTGTTGATAGTTGGATGTTTCCTGAGTTGACGCATCAGGACATGGTGCACAGCCACCGCTCTTGGGGTAAGAAGATTCAATTCCCAATAACTGCGCTAAAGCATCAGCTGTGATATCTGCAAGCGAATAGAGAAAATTTTTAAAATGCATAAGACAGTGGTCCAGAATAATTAGGCAAGCCGTCTAAAATGGATATTTTGTCTCACAAGCTATTTTAAAAAAATTTATTACAGTTAAAACATTATTCATTTTACTTGTATTTTTTTAACTTTATTGTAGAAATTTTTTTTGCATTTATCTTATCCAAGCTCAGTGGAAGGGGAGAGATGAGGGAATGCAACTGTAATCTTATTGGCGAAAATATCTTTCATTATATTATTCACACAAGATTTATTGAAATGAGTTCAGTCGAAATCGTCAGATTGAAGGGAAGTCAATTTATTGTATATGTGTTCCAAGAGAGATATAAAAATGCAAAAAAAAATAGTCAAAGTAATAATTTTTTTCTTCTTCCTTCTTTACGTCCGTTCTTTGTCTTTTTTGAAGCGGACTGGATGTTAACGAAACTGCTAATAAGAGTCCTAAATCTTTTTTCCAAACGTTACTTCTACAAGGAGAAATACTTGTAGGCAACAATATAGCGTTTTTTGTTGCAATTCTTTTCACACAAATGATTGCCACCCGCGAGACTAAACGTTATCATTTCTTTCTTTCTTCGCTGAGTTTCGTTACAAATGCTAATAGTTGCCATTATAGCTTTTCTACCTTCCCTTGCCTCAAACAGTCGGACTTGAAATCTCGACATAATTTTAGTTGTTTTTTTCATCGTAACTATAAAGATTTATGTGATAAAAATACGTCTCTTTGTGTTTTTCCAGTACGTAAAGCGAAGACATTTTCAACCAATGAGGTGTTCTTAGTCTGATTATAGCAAAACTATATCTGATTCAGAGTAATAAAAAGAATGTTCTAGAAAAATGGTTTGAGAAAAGAACGCCTTCTTAAGATTATTTTCAACCAAACAGAAGGAGGGAATTTAAAACGTGATACAATTCTAAAAGTAGATTAGTGAGCCGATCGACACAGATATAAGGTTTATTTGCTATTCATCACAACTCATTTCAGCATAAGTAATCAGGATAGATGAGATGAGTAAGCAATGAATTGATAAAGGGGATACTGGATTTCGAGATAGACCGTAAACAACTCAAAGACAGCATACAAAAACGTAAAAAACAATTTTGAACATGTTTGTCTGAAACAAAAAACACGCAACTGAACCAATAATACCATGTTAACTCACTCGTTTCATTTATAATTCTACAACGCAGTACCAGCTTCTGCAAGTTTTTTCCACAAACAATAATTACTGGGCAACTCCTGTTCAACAACAGACTCTCCCGCTATGCTAACCAATCAAACCCATAACCGCTCAACAAAATTTGTCAACACTTCCGCTGACACATTATACTCTCTACCTAGGATTTTTATAAATCCACCTACTACAGTAAATCCCCGTTTTCTTATGAACAATTCTTTCTACCTCGCTTGATTTCTTTAGGCGTTTAAAATAATATTTTGAGCAAGCTTCTACACTTATCTTCTTTTTCGCATAAATTATTGTAAATAAATATTTTTTCATACTGAATAAGTCCTTTTTTATTTCGTGCCTAAAGTATATTTTTCGTCTATAGGAAAATCCCCATACAACTCAAACCATCATTCTACGCACGTTAGTAATCAGCTCAAATCGAAAAGAAAAAAATAAGCTCTACTGTAGAAGCCTATTTGGGTGAGCTGAGGTTAGGTGAAGTAGTGCTCTTGACTTATGAATAGAGACAACACTTTTCAATGTTGGAGAGAAGATATGTAATACATTTTAAAACTTTGTTGCTATATTGTCGCTTTTAGAAAGTAAAGTTTTCATTTTTGTTCTGATTTCTCCCAAGCTGTCTTTATTTTTTCTTGTTATTAATTATTGGAATGGTATCTGTTTCAAGGCCGCTCAACAATCATTTGGCAACCCAATATGTCGAACTAATTTCTTCGTTTTCGTTATTGCTAACATAAACTTTTCTACTCATATTTCTTTCATTAATTACAGTTGCTTTTCTTCGCGACATTAAAGTTGAGTAAATTAAGCCGAAGAATATAATATGTAATAATTAAAACAGTCCATCTAACAAAATCTAGAAAAGAATCCAATCATCGATAAATGGTACTTTAGAAAAAGTTTAAATCATCAATTGATAATATCTACTGATCTCTAATGTAACATCAGTTGATGGTGTCCGTCATTTAAAGGTTAAAATTCTACTTGCGTGTACATCTCAGAATAGACCAAAACATTATAATAACATGCTTTTGAG
Source organism: Acanthosepion pharaonis (assembly GCA_903632075.3). Taxonomy (NCBI): domain Eukaryota; kingdom Metazoa; phylum Mollusca; class Cephalopoda; order Sepiida; family Sepiidae; genus Acanthosepion; species Acanthosepion pharaonis. The sequence goes on from CAHIKZ030003078.1 coordinate 144,573, forward strand.
AATTATTTGTAAAAGAAAAGGTAAAGATCATCAGGAAATTATTTTTAAGGTTATCTTTCTTACACAATGTTAATTATCATAATATCAAAGAAGTTCTTGATTATCATCAATTTCATCCGAAATGAAATCGTTAATTACTGAACTATCAAGGATGAACTGTAAAGGTGAATGTCTTATCAATTTTCTTTTATTTTCCGTGTTTCTCTTTGATATAATCGAGATCATCAATGTCACTAGAGCTTCAATTAAGGTGTTTTATGTTGAAAACTTGTTTCCTTCTAAGCTCTTATATATTTCCTTAACTATCAGCAAACATCTGTTTTCAAGTTGAGTCATCCTGGGGTCAGACATAGTGTAATTTTGGCATCGTTTTGGATTTCTTTTATTTTTGTAATTTTAGTCTGAGTTTGCACATAACTAGGCGGTGGTTCTAATTTCCACTTATCTTTCATAAAAATAACTTAATAGATTAAATTAAAAAAAGGTGGGTCTATTTCCACTGAAAGAACTTTTTCAATTTCCTAAAAGAAAAGTGTTTATATGGATTAAATTGAGATATAATGTGAAAGCTTTATTATGTAAGTTATTATTAGAAAA
>CAHIKZ030003079.1:0-141907 GCA_903632075.3 Acanthosepion pharaonis
GAGCTGCCCAGCACTCACTTTACGGTCTCATTATAGCTCAAAAGCGTTTCCGGCTCCTTGTGGGTGACGAGTTATTCTCACAGACAAAACATCACAACCCTCTCCTTGCACTATCACTATTTCCATAGAAAATGTTCAGACGAACTACATTACATACTTCCACCGGTTTTAACCTTCACGGCTAAGACCAGCCATGCCACGCCCATTGTAGCGAACCAGCGTCAATCCCTTCCATTGGTGAAAAGGTTATGGATTCGTTGCCAACATTTACAACAGAAGATAAAAAAAGTACCCGAAAGAATTTTAGACGAGTTTAGAAATCATTTAGTCCCCAACAACATGTCTTATATGAAATATTTCTGTTTGTTTTTTTTTCGGCATCTCAAAAAACGAAAGAACCCATTGATGAATATTTAGTTAGTTTAAGACAACTGGTAAAATCATGTGAATTTGGGGAACTACAGAACTCTCATCCGAAACCTGCGAGTTCTCAGAGCACTTGATAAGGAAGGCAGAGAGCGCTTACGAGGGAATGACCTATATCCGACCTGGATAGAGTGATACAAAGTTTTAAAGTATCAGAAATTAGCCTAGCCTGGCTGATGGTGGGGAAGACTGAACCAGAGTCTGTTTTATTCTGATAAAAGAAAAAGCCACAAAACGGACGTACCTAAATACAGAACAATACAAAAAACAAAACAAGAGAACCAGAAGCAGCAGAAGAGCCAGAAACCAAAACATGCACAGAACAATTGCAAATGGTGTGGTAGGGCAGCTAACCAAAATAAAAAAAAGACTGTCTAGGTAGAGACACGAAATATCATAAGTGCTCATAGATTAGACACTATGTTCTAGCTTGCCGTTCAGTTAATAAGCAAGTAAATAAAGTTGGAAAATGCATCAACATATGAGACTCTGGTAAATGGGAAACCGTGCATGACAGTGAAGCCAAATGTCAGTCATAGAAAAAAAATCTATGTCCGAGAGAAGCTAACAAGACTGGAAGATTCACGTTTTTCATTTAGGATACTAAATGAAAAACGTGAATTCTCAAAATTCAAAATCAAGCTCCTGGATATATAATTTCTAAGAAAGAAATTGTGGCAGATCTAGACAAAACCAAAGCAATACAAGAGTTTCGAATACCATCATCAGTCAAAGAGCTCCAAAGATTCAATGGAATGGTGAACCAAATGGCAAAATTAATTCCCAACTTAGCGCAGGGGCTCATTATTGTAAGATGAACTACAAGAGAAAGCCTTCCTGGAAATCAAGGATAAACTTTCTTCCACTGAAGTCCTAGCTCATTATAATCCTGGTAAAAAGAGCAATATAGCAGCAGAAACCAGCCAAAACGGAATAGGAGCGGTCCTTATGCAATCGGATCATATGGGAAATGGTCATTCCCTCGCATATGTCTCACGCTCACTTGCCGATACTGAGAAGTCATTGAAAAGGAAGCTCTTGCGACTACTTGGGCATGTAGTAAATTTGCTTGCTACATCCTGGGGATAGTCTTCACCGGGGAGACAGACTGCTGGTACTCTTACTCTCTAACATAGACCTGTCCAAACGTCTACACAGAATCCTGCGATTTCGACTCCGGATGTATAAAGCACTCACCCGAGGTGTCATATATTCAAATGGTACATCCCAAAAGAACGGATGCCTTGTCATGAGCTCCAACCAGAAATTCAATATCAGACGACCTAAAATTCATGGAGGAGGTTATGGAGCACGCAGACTCAGGGCTAGCCTCCACACCAGCTACAGAAAGAAAACTGAAAACACGATCTGCAATCTAATAAAAACCTATTACTTAAGGGATGGCCTTCAGTTATGCCATCTGATTCTTCCCTAAAGCCAATCTGTGGTGGTGGTGGTGGTGGTGGGGGAAGCAGCACCTGACAGTCGCACAAGGGTTATTAATGTATGTTATTTAATCTATGACAACAGAATTGTCATGCCACAATCTCAACAGCAAAAAAAGGTCATCTAGGAATTACCAAAAGTCAAGGGTGTGCAAGCTATTAAAGTCTGGTGGTTTCTAATAACGAAGCTGATTGAAGCAATGCTAAATATGCGCAAAACACAGCCTGTCCCAAAGGAGCCTCTAATGCCACTGTCATTCCCATGGACTTGAATTGGCACTGATTTGTCTGAATTCAGAAAAAAGAAATTCCTCATTATAGTCGATTACTCTAGTCGGTGATTTCAGCTGCGACAACTATACGAGACTACTTCAAGAGCAATGATTTGAGCCACGTCTGAGGTATTTGGAGTTCATAGAATACCGGACACTGTGATATCAGATAATGGGTCCCAATATAGTAGTTGGCAGTTCAATGAGTTTGGGAGAGATTAGGGTTTACCAGCATTACTTTTTCACCACTGCATACACAGTCCAATGGAGAAGCCGAAAGAGTGGGGCAAACACCAAAAAATATTCCCGAAAAAATACAAATCCTTACCAAGGACTTCTTGCATACCGTTCAGCACCTTTGAGGAATGGAGCTACACCTAGTGAAATGGATAGGAAGTTACTAGTTGGTAACCACCTCCAATAAAATATAATTAAATAAATAAATAAAAGTTATAGAAACATGGGGAAGGGTGTTGTATAATATCATGTTGCAAAGACAATGCTGATGTACAACCAAGTTACTATTTCTAAAGACAACGTTGATTGGCTGATGTGCAGCCAATACATTATATGTACACGCTTGAACAGAGTATCTGTGTTCCATTTTATTCCTAGCACAGTATAGATGTACAAAAAGCAAATAATTATACATCGCGTTGACTGACTACGATTCAATATCGGAGGATTATTATGATATTAATCAAATTTCGCATCTCCCGTTCAATGAATAAAATTATTCATTATACTAAGTTTAATAAAAAGTGTATAGAATAAAATTTATTTTATCAAACTATTGATTATATAAGGTTAAAAAAATTTAGTTTTAAACATAAATAACTAATTCTTGATTATTGCACTTCTGGTCTCCCGTACTTCTTTAAGTTTTATATTTACTTTTTCCCGCGTTTTTTCTGACAGGGGTAGAGTTCGTCTTTCTACTATGTCCTTTGACCTTACAGACTAGCACCCGTAAATAAAACGTTATTTTCATTCTATTTTATGTAAAAGGTAATCATTACTTTTCGAAAACCCAGTTAATTAATCATTAAATTTAATAATAGACTTCGAAACACATCTCAAACAGAAATATTGGATTTTAAAGAGAATTTTAAATTTGTTGTTTATACTTTTCGTATACATTGGCAGCACAATGAGGTAATGAATGACGAAGAAAATACTACTGCTTCAAAAATGCTTCAAATGTTTATGTAACCTATAAGCTCGCAGATTTCTACACTATCAAACTTCCCATTATAACACCAAACTCAAACATTCCTTTCTTTAGTCACGCGTCTTCGGTACTGCCTGATTTTTACTTGTTCTTGCTTATTTTCATTTGTTCTTGAGTTAAGAAGATGTGTTTGGTTATTGAAGGGAGAGAAATCTAGTTGTCTAAATTCGTTGTTTTAGATTACGAAACCAGATTATGTTTGTTTTTGTTTTTGTTTTTGTTTACTACATTGCCTTTAATTCTGAATTAATACTCTGATATTTTATTTATTTTACCCACTTCAACTATATTAATGTTTGATGTGTCTGCATGTGGTGTTTGTTTTGGTAGTATTTTAGCGTAATGAATGATTATGATTTTATGAAATTTATTCGTTCGTCCCGGTATAATGTTTGGCCGATTATTAGCTTCCATGTTAAAATCCTAGTTTATGGTGCTTTTCTGTATATTTTAGTTATATTGCCCTTGAGTACATTGTTTTTGAGGGGGCTTAGTTAAATTTCTAGTTTTTATAAATACGTCAGGTGAAGTGTTATGTTTTTTTCTGGAAGCATAATTGTCAATGAAATTAAGTTACGTCTCTTTTGTAGTTGTCTCTTTCTTTGTGTTGTGGGGGACATGTTTCTGTTTGTTTTAAAAAACTGTATTTTTCTTTGGTTGTGGCATATGTGTTAAATTCTTGGTTTTAGAAGAAATGCGCTAGTTTTAATGAGGCTTTCTATTTTTTCTATTAATTTAAGTTTTTATGCCGATGGTTGTGGGATGGGGTGGGTATGTTATTTAGGGAATAATCGAGTTTAAATTTTTTAATGTCATGTTATATGTAGCAAAAGATGCCGCACGGATCAACGTGCAGACTGGGACTCGTTCTGTGATTTCCTCCGCGATGTCCCCTGGGATGTTGTCTTTACGCTCCCGATTCATGAATGTGCTTCTGAGTTCTCCTCCTGGATTAAAGCTGGAATCGACGCTTTCATCCCCTCAAGGAAATATAAGATCAAATTGCGCTCCCCCCCTGGTTCTCCGCTGCTTGCTCAGCCGCCATTGCCCATAGGAACCACTTCTTCCACCTATATCGTAGCGACATATCCGACTGCAATAGAGTTTGCCTCTGTCCGTAACGAGTGTAAGCGTGTCCTCAACGAAGCTAAGTCACTATTTCCTGCTCGAATGAAGGAACGTATTGCATCTCGCAAATTCGTCTCCAAGGATTATTGGCTTCTCTGCAAGAGCGTACTTAATAATAGCAAACCCTCTATACCTCCTTTGTTCAACCAGTTTGAGGTCCTGACCTCCTCTGCCGACAAGGCTGAATGCTTTGCTCGGAAATTTTCATTCAATTCAATGCTCGACTCTTCCGGTGTATCCATACCCGATTTCCCTCTTAGAACCGAAGCCCTATTGAGAGGGTTGCACATAACCCCGTCATTGGTATTGGGCATTATCTCTAATTTAGACTCCCACAAGGCCAGTGGTGGAGATGGGATACCAGCCATGGTCTTGAAGAAATGTGCGCCTGAACTGGCGCCCGCCTTCTCCAAATTATATAACTACTACCTCAAGGAATCTTGTTTTCCAGACTGCTGGAAGTCCTCATCGATTGTTCCTGTCTTTAAGAACTCTGGCGACCCCCCTGACCCTTCTTATTACTGCCCTATCAGTCTCCTACCCCTCTTCGGCAAAGTCTTCGAAGCTTTAATCAACGCCGAAGTGGTTGACCACCTTACATCCCATGATCTGCTCTCAGACAAACAATATGGTTTCCGCTTTGCCCGATTTACAGTTGATGTGCTTACGGCCATCGCTGAAATTGTCTACCAAGCTCTTCAAAATAACGGAGAAGCTCGTGCCGTGGCTCTAGACATCTCCAAAGCGTTTGATAGGGTTTAGCATGCCGGCCTTCTTCGCAAGCTCCAGGGTTATGGTATTACAGGTTGATTGTTTGACTTAATACAATCATTCCTTTCAAACCGTGAATTGAAGGTCGTTCTCAACGGATTCTCCTCCAGCTCCTATCCCACGAATGCAGGTGTTCCCCAAGACTCCATCCTAGGCCCTACTCTGTTCCTCATCTTCATCAACGATCTTCCTGACGTCATAGATTCCCAAGTAGGCATCTACGCGGACGACACTACAATTTACTCCTGTCTCAAAAACAAATCTAGTGTCGCTGACAAAACTAACCTGGCCGTTTATCTCGAAAAGGACCTCCAATCGGTTGTGAACTGGGGCAGGAATTGGCTGGTTAACTTTAACGCCTCAAAAACAAAACTACTCTCTATTAATCACCACAGAAATCCTTCCCTGACCCCCATTAGAATGTCTGACGCTCAACTTCTCGAGAGCACCTCTTTGCGACTGTTCGGTCTCACATTGACTGTTGACCTGAGATGGAAGAAATACATTGAGTCAATTGCTTCGTCCACCGCAAGGAAAGTTGGCTCCCTGTGCCGCGCCAGGAAATTTTTCTCCCCGGAATCGATCTTTCAAATCTACAAATCAACCATTCGCACTTGCATGGAGTATTGCTGCCATATATGGTCTGGAGCCCCTTCTGTTTACCTCGGGGTTCTTGATAAAATCCAGAGACGGATATGCAATGTAATTTGCCCTGCTCTGGCATCTCGTCTACAGTCACTCTCTCACAGACGTGCCGTCGCCTCTCTCTCTGTCTTTTTTACAAATACTTTCATGGTAATTGCTCCGATGAGCTGCTTTCTCTGGTTCCCAGACTCCATGAATTCAAGCGTCCTACTAGACTGGCATTTCACTCTCACCCTTTCACTGTTGAAACTGTCAAATGTAGCCGTCTCTTTTACTCCAATAGATTCATATCTCGCACCTCTTGCCTGTGGAACTCCCTTCCCTTTTCCTGTTTCCCTGATAGCTATAATCTCCAAATATTCAAATGTAATGTCAATCGACATCTCCAGTTGCCTTGATCTATCCACTATCCTTCTCCCCATCCTTTCCTCTATCACTCCTATCTGCTCTCGCTCCAAATCCTCTGTAACCCCTTGCGTGCTAGTGGCTTCCTGCCTTGCTTGGGGTGAAATGCTTAAAAAATATATCATAAATTCGCCAATTCGCCGAACAGATGTAACATGTTCTTTTCATAATGAAAATGATTTTCCGATTGTGCGAACTTTAAGAATTGGTAACGAAAAACATGTACATTGTGTAAAACTAGTTTTTAACTGTTGCAAGTTATGTATGTAAAATAATGGAAAGGCGAATGATTGGTGTGAGATCGAGTAAGATCATCGTTTGCGCTTGTTAACAGAAAACTGTCTATTCCTTCCTACCACACATAAATTTAACGCGTTTTATACATTTGACACTTCTCTTTGTGACCATGTTGGCGAAGTTAACATTGAATAATCATATATTCTGAGACTATTCAAAATTAAGTTCCATCAAAAGCAAGAAAAATTAAAAGCAAAATTTACTGAAGGTTTGACCGATGGATACTCAAAATCGCTTCTATGTCGCCTTAAGTTATTAGGGAAACGTATTAACTATTCTTAGGGAGACACACTAGCATAGAAGGCTACACATTCTTTCTAACTAAAAAATAGTCAAAAAAGAATAGAGAAACATGCTTACAAAAAGAATCGAATTTAGTATTGATTTGTTTTATCAAATTATGGTTCAACTTTAGCTAAAGTTGATCCACTCCCACTCCTTGTTATAAAGAAAAGAGCCCACCACTCTTTGACTCTGGCAAAAATGGAACGCGCTCCTTTTGGGAGTCCTCCTTAAAGTCCTGGAAATCACCTTTTATAGACAAAAAAATCACAATAAAAAAGAGATCATTTTCAAAAAATGAACAATCAAATTGTAGCTTGTTTTTTAATCGCGAAAGCTATTGATTATCATTCAAGTTATAGGATACCAATGTCTACATTTTGTTCACTTTTTGTCGATTTGTGACAGATGTTTTCTGTCTTTTGAATAAGCTAATCTCAACTTTGCTCCCAAATACTAATTGCTTATTTTCTGGGTAAACGATTGCATTTTCCCTCAGTTCGTCATTGTTAAATGACGACTTGCGACCACAATAAAGTTCATTTTGGAGGGCCAGCGATGGACGATCCTTGATGAAGATGACCCAAGCCACCAAGGACTATTGATGTTTCAGGTAACTTTATTAAGACAACGACCAGCTTTCAGTACGTGAAACTGGAGCATAATGAAAAGAAAATTTTATTCCTTCATCTTTACTTTGATACCTTTTTGTACTACGTGCATGAAAATGAACCAATTAAAATTCTAAATTAGAACCTGTAATTTAGTTACAGTCGCGCACTTTTGACGAAAATTTATACCTGACGGGAAAATGGCCCCAACTTTTATAAAATCTTATCTTTATACTATTAGCAAAAAGAAGAATTTGAAAACTTCTGATACAAAAATTATTTTTGTATACTTGATCGAATCGGAGAAATTTGGGTCTAAAAACTTGATTACATTGTGTAAACGAAGTGAACGTAAAAATTATTACGTTGAAAAAATATTGCATTGGAAGAACTTTTAAGCGAAAAAGTAATCATTGGATTTTAATGAAACTTTCAAAATTTATTCATTATTGCAGGAAATTATTTTTCGAAAGATTTTTTTACATTCCAGAAAATATTTTATTTTTATGTTATTTACCTCCCCCTACCCAATTAAAAAAAAACATTCGAAAATGAAGGAAAACATTTGATATGTCATCTGAAAAGGGTCATCTGAAAAGCTCACATACTGACCAAGAATGAGACTAAATGAGGTTTATTTTTCAACATAGCCCCCCTGGCAGCCCACACACTTCTTTCAGTGCTTTGATTACATTGGTGAAAAATCTATCATCCTATTGGTCAAAACGCCATCAACAGCAGATATGACGTCAGCATTACTATGATACTGGTTCCTAACCAAATGTTTTTCCATGTTAGAGAACGGATGATAAACAGATGGGGTCAAATGAGGAGAATAGGGAGGGGGATCAACCAGTTCAAAGCTACAGTCACACAGAGCAGACATTGAAAGCGAGGACTTGTGTAATGGAGCATTGTCCTGATGAAACAAGACACATTTCGTTTTTTTTTCTGGGTGTTCTGTTTTGATAGCGTTTCGTAACAGCCTTAGCAAGTTGGCATAGTACTCGCCATTGATGGTGTAACCCTTTCGAAGACAGTCAATAAACAAAATGAATTATGCATTCTAAAAAAGTGAGGTCATCACCCACCCTGCAGATGAAATGACCTTGGCATTCTTTGGAACATATGAGAAGGGGTGTTTCAATTGTATGGATTATCTGTGATACAACACTCATCCTGTGTTAGAAAACATTTAAGGAAGCCTGATGGATCCGCCTCAAACAATGACAGATTTCCCCGTGATGTTATCAGTCTAGTGCGCTTTTGATCAGGTGTCATTCTGCACAATGAACTTGGTCATGCCAAGTTAATTGTGCAGAATATTCTCAACTCTTTAACGGGATATGTTAATAACATTGGCTGTTGGAGTTATAGCCAATCGCCTGTCATCCATCACCACTTGATGAACACCGTCAATGTTTTCCTCAGTGGCGCCAGTTCAAATTTTGGATCATCTTCAAAACTCTACTTCCCCTCCTAAATTCAGCTGCCCACTTTTGCACTTTTGATAAAGCTAAGCGTCATCCCTTAATGTAGCAACCATGTCAGCATGAATGTACTTGGTGGCTAAACTACTTTTCTACATTTTCAAGGTAATTTTTCTGGCACCGAATCAACCTGTTTAATTCAATGAAGAAGGTTTACCCGTAGAGTGGGTATTCACGGAGTGGAACAAATTCACCCATCTAAATTGAGAAGAATCTTAGCTCCACTTACAGCACAGGGGGCGTTAACCACACTCCAATAAACCCTCATTGGCTAATTGTTAACGCTTGTAAGTCGCTACTAGTTATTTTTATGTCTTTTTGAATAGTCAGATGTCAGTTTTCCTGGGAATAAACAATGCAGTTATCAATAAGACGAGTTGAAATTAATGCATGCCAGATTTCACAGCTCTAGAATCACTCGAGTTGGAATTCTAGTCTTGTTCGTAAAATTCACTTCCGTGCAAATACCAATGGAAAAGGGATGAATCCATCTCCTCTCGCAGCTTTGAGTTAAATAGTAAGATTTATATATGGAAAATCATTGTTATTCTAAAAAATGTTAATGCAATATTCAGACAATAAATCTCAGGAGGATATTTAAAATATGCCCTGAATCGTAAAAAAAAGGATTAAAACAAAAATGAAGAAAGCAAAAACAGTAAAATTAAGAGAGATTGAAGTTGTTTTTCATAATAAAATATATTTTGTTCATTTGTGGAGTGCAAAAAAATAATGAATGAAAAATTTGTAAATGTAGGTACTGTTTAAAGAAACGCGATACTTGAGGTTTAAAATTAATTTTAAAAAATGAAAAATCTTTCTTGAAGCTTTTATTTTAGTTTTAATTTCAGGCTAATTGATTAAATTTAGTATTTACAATAAGAAACATATCTTACTGCATTTTAAAACTAATTTAAATTGACTGGAAGGAGTTTTCGTTTTGAAATTGCTGCTTTTATCGCCATTTTTATCTATCTTTCATCAGAATGTAATTTTCTTTATTAAAAATATTCTAAAAATAAAATACTTTTCCGAAACTTTATTTGAGAAATATTAGTTTGATTTAAAGTTTAATTAATCTGATTTGAAACAAATATTACTTACTTTAAATTTAAAATATTACAGAAATGCATTTTTAACATGGCGCAGCTGTTTATTTAAGGTGTTCACATGTTGACAGCTTGAATGGCAGATGGAAGGTTATCTAATGTTTTTCTACAAAATTAAGTTTCACAAAAATTAATTTCTCAAAATTTCCCAAAATGGAGTTCATATCAACTGTGTTCTGTTAACAATATCAACATCTTCCTATCTTGTCTTGTCAACAGTTACCTGGGTGAACTGCAAGTGATTTCGAGCAGCATATTTGTGAAAGCATCTATTACTTGACCAAAATCCATTTCTCTGGAATTGGCCTTCACAAGTGTTGACTCTTCACAAGGATTGGCTGCAACAATCAACATGTGCTTGATAGACCGGCTTCCTGCGAATCATGCCACGGTTTTCATATTGGAGCAAGAATAGAGAAAACATATAATTGATTTGGACTGTAATGTGCATCCCCTGGAGGCAGTAGCATCCTCAGCGAGAAAGGCTTTCATAGATTGTATTACTAGTTGTGACTACCTAGCACTGTAAGATAATTATGACTCTGAATATCATGAGATTTATTGACAGGAAAGGGAACCTTAAAGTATTTAAAACTTTCTTACTGGAAAAATGGTTTTAAATTGTCCCTAATTTCTCGATTTGGAGGAAATAGATTGCATATAATCTTGTAGTTAGGTTTCATTTATTTTTGCTATTTAGATAAATTTTTTAAAATTTCTACTCCGAATAAGAAGAATGGACGACTTGAAAAGAAAACTGTAGAAAACCTTCCAGGAGGCAGCATTTGTAGAATTGTAGGTAAGTGGGTTTCATAAGAAAATTGTTTGCAGAGCCGTGGATTAGTAGAATCTACACTCACTTTCAAACAAACACTTCACCACCAACAGAATGGATTTTGTGAAGGAGGTGATAAAGAAATAGAGGTTCAAATACGGGTCCCATTTTGTTGATAAGTAATGACTTTTGTGATAAATCATTACCAATTAATGATGAATATAAGAAATCAATGACTCCCTTCCTCACAAGATCAATCCCTGTTCTCTGATGTAGGTATGCGTAAAAGGAATGTTGTTAGTATTAAAGAGACAGTACAAACATCAACAAACACGGTGATGTCATCAGCCATGCAACACACTGTGCCAGCTGAAAGAAACATTCAACTTTTGTGAAATGAAGAAACGAGTGTTAGTTTCTTATTTTTAAAACTAAAATTAAAGTGTCAAATAATACATTTTAGGAAGTATTTTAAAATTAATTTTCAAAAGTGCGTAACCGTGCTCATTTTATACTATTCGGCTAATTCTCCGTTGAATTATAGGAAAATCAAATTCTAGATCTTAGGCCACTTGTCGGCATCAGACAAAGAAACCATTTGGAAGATGCGTGTAGTGATGAAAGGATAATGCTCATCAAAAGCAATAAAGATCTGCGTGTCTCGTAGATTATGAATTGTTATATAGGAATAAAGTGTCGCTGCCGACACTTGAGTTTGAACATAGATCGCCAGTGAGCAAACACAGGCGATCCCATTATTAAATTAAGTAGACCACGTGACTATAGAGGAAGAGTATATATCGGAGGTAGCGTGTGTTTAATTGATCGCATTTCTACTCTCTGGGGTTAGTGATCCTTTTTTTACCGACCTTTTACGATCGGTAATTCTTTCAGCGCGTGAAATTTCTGTCAGCGTGAACGTCCTTTTGTTTGTTTGAAGTCTTTTGTTACGATAAGTTGTTTTTTATTATTTTCTTACGTTTTATTTTACTGACAGTTATTTGCTAAAAGTTTGATAATTTTTTTCTTTATTTTTTCACTTCACTTAATTTTCTGTAAACCTCCCCCTCAAATTCTTTCTACGTGTTTACATTGTCATACTTTTTCATGTTTTCTTTATTTATTACGTGTTAATTTGTTTATTGTTTTTCTTTTTAAATATCGTTTAAGTCCGTGTTTTTATCGTTTATCGTTCTGTGTTAAATTTCACGATTATTTTGTTTAATCTGTCTTTGTTATTATTTGTGTTTCGTTCGTTTTCTGGACAGACTTGTTTTTAACAGCGGCCATATTGAAAATTTCTTAATTGGTTATTTCGTTTTTTTAAGCTTATCGTTTTTATTATTGTTAAACGTTCCTTTTCGCCTGTATTATTGTATTAATTTTTTGTTTTGCACTTGTAACCTTTCCTTTTCTGTTTTAAAAGTTATTTTGTGATTGTTACTTGTTTTATCTTTGTCCTTATCGTTTAATCTTAATTTTTCACTTTTTCGCGTTTTATTTTACATGTCCTATTGTTTTGTGTGTTGTTTTTGTCTGGTTATATTTGTTGTCTCGTTTTGTTTAAGACTATTTTTTGTAAAGCTTTTGTATATTATTTTTCTTTTTTTCCAAAACACCCCTCTCTTTTCCTTTACATATATAGGAAAAAAGACCCCCCTCCATATGATTAATATGATATGTAAAAATCTTTTCGCTACCAAAAAGAAAAATAGATCCACCTGATAAGAATCATGAATATAGAAAGGAGGATGTTATGGAGAAAACAGTGTTCGATGAGGAAAACAGCCAAAAGCAGAAGGTTGTTGCTGAGACTTTCGGCGAGAGTATGGTAGCCGGAAAGGCACAAAATATTGAAAATCAGACGAAAACCGACGAAGTTATGACGGCCGATAATGGTCAAAATTTACCAAATTTTAATAAAGATGAGAAATCTAAAGACGAAAATGTAGCGATCGGAGAGTCGATCTCATGCTAGACGTCCCCACCTAACTGTTTGATCAACATCACGGAGTTCAAAGGTTACGCACATCTGGTGACAGCAGATGGACTTTTGGTCAATCCCGAGGAATTAAAGAGAGTTGAAAAAAGAATTTTGTCAGTCTTTGTGGTGGACAAGCGGTCTCGCAAAATTTGTCGCTCCACAAAAGACACCGTGATTAAGTCATTGATTTCTCTGGGGATCAAACCCCAGAGGGTGATCAAAGGTAAGGGTTACTTTATATGAGACGTACTGTTACCCAAGCCTGTCGACTGTGAAGCCGCGACATGTCGAGAACTAATTACAAAAGACCTGTGTACTGAATATGAAGGCATGTGAAGGAACAAGTATCAGAATTTGAGGTTCTTCCTCAGATCGTCGGGGGCACTTGGCTGCTTATATCAGGTCATCCCATGAGTTCTGTCTGAATTTTAACTTTTTTTAAAATGAACGAAATTTAAAGAGTATTTTATAATGTCTAATGGAGCTGAACATTATTTTTATGTTTAGATGCATTTAAACTGATCAAATTTTATTTCAGAGAACAATAAAATTAAATTTTGTTTGATTAAAATCCTGCTAACATGGAAGTACCCAAGAATCATTTGAAGCACATAATGCTTTATGAGTTCAAGAAAGGAAACTCAGCACCTTTTTTTTGGCTAGAAACATTCACTCAGTTTATGGGGAGGAATGTGTGAATGAAAGAACTTGCAGAAGATGGTTTGCAAAATTCAGAGGTGAAGATTTCACCCTTGAAGATGAAGATCGAACCAGACGTCCAGCTGAGTTTAATGAAAAGCTTCTTGAAGCAGCCATTGAAGAAAATCCCGCTTTATCAGTTATCGGAATTGGCAGTGGTTCTCAGTTCAAACCATACAACTGTTCATCGTCATCTTCAACAACTTGGAAAAGTTCCTAAACTTGGAAAATGGGTGCCTCATGAATTGTCTGAAAACAACCTCAAATCCCAAGTTGACATTTGCTCTTCTCTCCATTCTCGCCAACTTGTTTCACCTTTTGTGGATATACTTGTGACTGGCGACGAAAAATGTATCTTTTATCGAAATGTTAAGCGTCATAGACAGTGGCTTGGTAAAGGGGAAGGACCCCAGCCACAGCCGAGAAGGGAACTTCATGGGCAAAAGGTTCTTCTTTCAATCTGGTGGGATCGCCAAGGAATAATCCACTTTGAATTCTTACCAACTAATGCAACAATTAATGCTCAAATATACTGTCAGCAATTAGAGCATTTGAACTAAGCTTTGAGGAAAAAAGACCTGCTCTAGTGAATCGAAAAGAGGTGATGTTTCATCAGGACAATGCGCGACCCGACACAGCAAGAATCACGTCACAAAAGATCGAAGATTGGGAGAAAATTCCTCATCCACCTTATTCTCCCGATCTTGCTCCTTCAGACTACCATTTGTTTCAAAGCTTACAGAATCATTTGGAAGAAATAGCTTTTGTAACACAGGAAGAGGTTAAAACTGACATTTGTGAGTTCTTCGAATCAAAGCCAAAAGAATTTTACAGTAATGGAATTAGTAAGCTTGTTAATAGATGGAAGGAAGTCATAGATAATCAGGGAAAATACATTGTTGATTGAATCTGTAATTAAATGTAACATTTGATCACTTGTTTTCTGTTATGGGACATTACCCATAATAACATAATGGACTATTCCATACGTTATAAATACTGCGCCTCAAGAGGAAGTAGGGAGTTCAGTCTGAAGTCTGTAGTGAAGTCCGTCAGGAGTCTGTCAGTCAGTCAGAGCGAGTCAGTCAGTCGAGTCAGAGGCAGTCCGAAACAGAGTCGCGTTCAGACAATTACTACTAAACCTGATTGTTCGTAGTAACACTTTCTACTTCTCTGTATATATTCCTGTTTGTAATATATCTGTTGTTATTCCATATTCGAGTTCTTCTTTATTGGTTCTACCTTGGACTATCACCGTGGTACAAGAAACCGGACCATAACAGTGGCGACGAGCGATTCGAACTCATTCGGTGGAAGAACAAAAAAAAAAAAAATTTTGTTCGAATGACAGCATCTCTCGTCAACATAACAAGTGACGACGAAGAAACCCTAAAAAAGGAAATACGAACTCTATATACGGAGGACTTTTTTTTTTTGCTATACGTCACACATAACAAGTGGCGATCTGGAAAACCCTTAAAAAAAATAAACTCCCTACTCGGAGGACATTTTTTTTGCTATCTGTCGTACGTAACAGTGGACGACGATTAAATTCTAAGAAAAAAAGAAAAGAAAAAGTTTCTTTCCTTGATATCAAATTTCACTAACAACAAAGGAAAGTTTTTTTGCGAGCACAGGCTACAGAATATCAGGTTACACAAAAAAATACGTTAACATGGAAGATTTTAAGTCAACCATTATGAAACTTATCAAAATCCAGTTTGAACAGCAACAAAGGTACGAACAAAAACATTTAGAAATGCAAGAATTATTGATACGTGCAATGGCAAATAAGGAGCAAAAACCCGAGAACGAATCTATTTAGAGTAATATCGAAGATTTCAAGTACGCACCCGACGAAGATAAAACTTTTGCAAATTACTTCCGAAGGTATGAAGATCTATATGATTTTGACTGCAAAGATTGGTCAGACGCACGTAAAGTATGCCTTTTATTAAGAAAATTAGGCACAGGCGAACATACCAAATTCCCAGAAAAACAAGCGAGTTAACGTTCAAAGAATCTGTAAAATTGCTAACGGAACTTTTAGCCATAATACTTCACTATTTCATAAAAGATGCAAATGCATGAACCTTACAAAAAAGGATAGCGAAGACTACGTAACTTTTGCATCCATTGTTAATAAATATTGTGACGACTTCCGATTATCGGAACTCAGCGCTGACAACTTCAAATGCTTAATTTACGTCCAAGGTCTGGTTTCAACCAAAGACGCACAAATGAGACGTAGAATACTTACTAAATTGGAAAATGAACAAGATCTGACACTTCAAAAACTAGCCGAAGACTGACAGAGATGCGTCAGCGTAAAAAAAGACTCTAAAGACATAGAACAAGCTGGCATAGCATACATACGCAAAGTACGAAGACAAACAAATTTTCCTTCCTCACAAACAAAGTAAACACATTTTCCCTCCTCACGTGTCTCGTTTTTTCGGTAGTTAGGGCCAATCCTGGTTGATTCTTCGCGATCAGTCTTAGTTGGGGACTGGAATGCCATCCTGGATCCCAACATAGACAGGGGGCGGGGAGCTAGCGGAAGGCCATTGGGTTATCGTAGCCTGGTTGATCTGATCGGCGAGTTTGGTCTTGTTGATAGATACCGGGTCAATCACCTGGCGGGTGATGTGGACACGTATGTGGCCGTCTACCCGGGTAGCAAACTACGTGGGTAGAATGTTAGTAAGAAGGGCCGATATAGACTTGGTAGATTATACCACGTTCGACTGGTTAAGCTATTCGGATCATAGACTCATCTGTGTCTGGATAGCATTAGATGCTAGGCCTAAAATGGTTGGATACTGGAAGTTCAATCTTACTGGACAGGGAGAGGCTTAAGGATAGGATTAGGTCCTTCACCACCAAATATAGTCAGCGGCTTGTAAGAGATAAGGATAATAAGGGGAAGGCTCTCAAAGATACTCTGTCCTGGGTGGAGGATTGTGTCTTCCCTAGAGATAGGTTTAGCTAGGCAGGCTCTTGAGCGGTCGACTAGTTAGTTAAACAAGATGTCTAACAAAGCCGTGAACATGGGCACACAATTGCGCAAGGAAGAGATCCGTCGAGGTTCCGATTGATACATTCGTGAGGTCAAAACCCCTCAGGGCCATGCTCTGAAGTAGACTGACAACATGTGTGAGGCATTTCGGCGGCATTTCGAGAGCCGGTTTACCATGGAGCTTGGTCTCAGTGGCGTTGAGTTTCGCAGATATTTTGCTGACTTTCCTCGTTTCGCCGACTGAAGCGGCTAGCTGTGATGGTGAGATCACGAAGGGCGAAGTCTACTTGGCATTGAAGAGGGTCGGCAGTGTCAAGTCTCCGAGACTTGATGGTTTACCATATGAATTCTACTTGAGGCTGTTGCACATGTTTGTGCCGATTTTGACTGCCGTGTTCAACAACTGCTTCCGGCATGGGTCTATCCCCAGTCGGATCACCAGCGGTGTGATCACGCTGTTGAAAAGAGGCAAAAGGGCAAGATTAAGTTAAAGATTTTGGCCAAGATCCTGACCGAGCGTTTGCAGTCAGTTGCCAATACTCTGTTGGGACCCGATCAGACTTGTTGTGTGAGGGGTGGGGACTATTCAGAGCAACCAGCATCTGATACGCACGATCCTAGAGGGTGTAAATGTCGACGAGCAAGTCGTGCTGATCAATTTGGATCAGTCCAAGGCATTTGATAGAGTCGATCATCGGTACCTGCCTGCTGTCCTGCAGGCCACCGGATTCAAAAAAGTGGATTAGTATCCTGTATTGCTATCTCAGGGGTACAGGGGAACGGAAAGCTGTCGCGCACTTTTGCACTGTCTCGGTCGGTTCTTCAGTGTTGCCCACTGTCGCTCTTACTTTACGCTTTGGCGGTGGAGCCTCTTCGTACAGCTTGAGTCAAGGTATCCATTTTCGTGTCGTGTCGTGTCGCAGCGATGTTGAGGTGGTACAGAAAGTGCTTCACCGGAACGAAAAGGTCACGGGACCAAGATTAACCGCGACAAGTCCTCCGGCTTTCGCTTATGTTTCTGGAAAAAGGCTGCTCTTCCGGGGCCATTTGGTTGGACGGACGCTCCTGTCCACACTCTTGGAGCGCGGTTTAGACCCGCCCTTCAGCTGGAGAAAATTTGGTCAGAAGTAAAGGCAAATGTCAGAGCGTCGGTCGGAACATGGCTCCGAAGGAGGTTGTCCTTGAAGGGTAGAGCTGAGGCGTGTGCTACTTACATTTTTCCTCTCATCCTATACTGCTTGACTGTACTTCCTCTTTGCAAGGAACATAGGAAGGCGATCGAGAGCTTGTTGTCCACCTTCGTGTGGGGTGGGCGCAAAGAAGCCTGTGTCCAGCGTCCGTAAAGAAGCCTGAGCCAGCGTCCGCTTCAGAGGTTGGGGGTAGGACTTCCACACTTGGTGAGTCGTTGTCACACCTCAAAGTTGGCTTTCCTACTCCGCGTTTTGACAGAGGATTCGATTTTGGAGGGGAGTGTTACGGATCCTTTTCCTAACATTATTATCACTCCTACCATTTCATGGATTAAGTGCCGTCGGGAAACTGTCGCCTTTCTTCAGCGAGTGTCGAGTGGCCATGACGTTCTTTCTTCGGTCGAATGACCTTTGACTGCATCGTGAATTAGAAGTATCCTCTCTGTGAGCGACCCGGCTTGTCGTTGGCCGAGTTGCGCTCTTTCTGGTCTTGGGTGTTAGCGGCGAATTACTTCAGTAACCCTGAGTTTTCGCTTACCTGGTGATTGATTTGGAACACACTATCTCGCAATGACAGGATCTTCAAATCGGATTTGTCCGACTGTCATTGATGTGACCTGGGCTAAGAACAAACGGTTTTACACGCCTTCTATCATTGTCCTCATGTGCGCCCTTTCTGGGACTATGAGGGCGAGTTGTATTCGCAGATGGAGGGAATCTTGCGATAGAAACGCTATTCTCATCATGCTCTGGTCGGATTCTTTCAGCATCAGCTGAAGGTGAAGATCAGAACTGATAGAAAACGTTTGTTAACGACAGATTTCAGAACAAGAACAAGAATTGCGGCAACAAAAACAATAATATGAACAGCAATTACAATTACATCAACAACAACAGAAGTTTTTTTTTAAATTTTTACTAAAACTACGAAAGAAAACACTTCAGATTCATTCAATTCAGATGCTATTGCTAATTCAATCAACGAATTTGTATACAATCCAGATGAAGGGATAATTTTTCCAGTTTATTATAGAAGATACGAAGGGATCTTCAAAAGGGATTGTTTGCATTGGAATGATGGAAAGAAAGTTCGGTTATTATTAAGGAAATTGTCCCCTGCTGAACATGAAAAATATGCGAATTATATTTTGCAAAAACTCCCCCCCCAAAAAAAAAACAGGTGAAATAAATTTTGAGGAAACTGTCGTAATACTATCAATTTTTTTAATACACGATAGCGATGTCTTAAGTTAGTAAAGTGCGATGATGAAGATTTTGTCACTTATGCGGAAGTCGTGAATCGAGAATGAGAGAAGTTCAAGTTAAATGAATTAAATTCGGATTTCTTTAAATGCCTAATATTCGTATAGGGTTTAACTTCTAATAAGGACGCGGAAATAAGTTCCAGTATACTTGCTATATTAAAATGGATCCCAAATTAATTCCCTGAAAATAGCGGAAGAGTGTTAACGTGTTATAAATCTAAAACTCAATACCGCAAGTACATAGCGTTCGACCATCTAAGAGAAAAGACTGTAAACATTTTTCAACCCCTAAAAAAGACCTAATACTTGCCACGGTTGTGGAGGTAAGCATTTCAAAAGTAATTGTTTTTTTAAAAACAAAAAATGCTACGAATGTGGGAGGGTAGGACACAAAAGTACTTGTTGCAGATACAAAAAATGGAGGAAAAATAAAACGTGTGTGAACATGATAAATACATGAAGTACAGATAAGAAGCATAAAAGGAAAATTAACAAGACTTCAAACGTGTCTTTAAGTGATTTAGAAACATCCCAAATGAGGAAATTTGTTTTAGTGAAAATTAATAATGTAAAAATAAAATTACAACTGGATACAGGACCTGATATCGCTATCATAAATGAACAGACATGGAGAAAAATGGGTAAACCCAGTTTATAGTTTCAGGAAAGAGATTGAACTTTTTGGGTGAATTCCCCTGTAACATTTCTTTTGTTCGAAAACCCCAGAGAGCGGCGGTGTTTGTATTAAAGAATACTGCTAATTTATTTGGAACAGACTAGATTACATTATTTGATCTTTGGGACCTTCCAGTTAAGTCTTTTTGCAATAAAAATAAATATTGTTAACTCCGGTGATAATACGGCAACTGAAAAATTAAAGAAGGAATTGAAAACGTTTTCCAGAAGTTTTCTCAAAAGGTCAAGGGACATGCAGAAAAACTAAAGCTAAATTTGAATTAAAAGAGAATGTAACACCTACATTTAAGCCAAAAAGGAGTGCACCTTTTGCAGCCTTAAAACCATTTAATAAGGAATTAGACAGATTAGTAAAAATTAGGAGTGATCTCGAAAATGGACTATTCCAAATGGGCATCACCAACAGTTTATGTTAAAAAAAAGAAATAATAAAATCCGCATATGTGCTGATTTTTCAACGCTGTTAAATGAAATTTAAAACAATATAACTACCCATTGCCAAGTCCAGGGGAAATTTTTACCAAATTAAATGGTGGTAATTTTTTTTCTAAATTGGACCTGTCAAACGCTTACCTACAAGTACTAGTCGACGAAGAGTGCTCAAAACTATTAACAGTTAACAATCATAGAGGGTTATACAAATTTAACTGTCTGCATATTCCAATGGATTATGGATACCATGCTTGCCGGTTTTAATTGTGCACATGCATATTTAGATGATGCACTTATTAAAAGTAAGACCCGAAAGCAACATACGGAAGATGTAAAAAAGTATTTGAGAGAATTGAAGAATATGGTTTTAAGATCAATGATGGAAAACGCGAATTGTTTATGTCCAAACTTAAATATCTAGGACAAATTATCGATTAAAACGGTAGACGACCGGATCCTTCAAGGGCGAGCGTAATAAACAACATGCCCGGTCCAACAAATGTAACAAAGTTACAAGCATTTTTAGGGGTTTCTAATTACTATTTTATATATATATATATATATACCAAGCATCAAACATTCACGAATTAAAAGCACCCTTGAATAACCTGCTAAAGAAAGATGTCAAACATTGGTCAGATAAATGTCAAAGTGTTCTCGAAGAGATGAAGAAAGTCTTAACGTCGGATTTGTCACTAGCTCATTTTGACTCTAGATTAAAAACTTTGGTTGCATCAGATGCAAGTGATTCGGGTATTGGAGCAGTGACACTACACAAATATGAGGACGGAAAAAGTAAACCAATAGCTTATGCTTCAAGATCATTAATTGCAGCGAAAAGAAGCTACAGCCAGATTAAAAAGGAAGCATTGGCCATCATATTTGCTATGAGAAAGTTTCATAAATTCATACATGGTAGAGAATTCATACTACAAACATATCATCGTCCATTATTGTCCATATACGGATCAAAAAAGGGTGTTTCCACACATACAGCAAATAGACTGCAGCCCTGGGGAAATATCCTATTGAACTATAATTGATTAAGTATATTATTGACTCCATAATTTATCAAGTTAGTAAAAAAAAACTTTTGGTGTTTGAGAAGTAAAAGCGGTCCCAGTATTTCAAGCTTTATTTACCAGCCATGCTATGATAAATTTTAGGAAATTGGGGACAGGCATATCAAGGAAGATAATCTAAGTTTAATCTTCTATACACGTAAATCTGGGTGATATAGACTTCAGGTGTGTAGATCAAACTGAGTGGAAGATGTCTCGTGTTTTGCAAGAAAATAGGTTTTCTTATAAATAATAATTGTCAAACTCTCTGCCATCAGTAGCTGTGTGGAGAGAAGGCTGGTGAACAGAAACAACTTCAACCTGTGAGTTACTACATTAACCTAACCATAAATGGTGACTACCATTTGCTTGTAAAAATCCGGCATAAAACTTTTCTATTTTACCCTATCTATGCTGAGTTTAGAAAAGGCAACACTACAGAAGCAATCCAAAATATCCATGCTGTTCAAAGAATAGATTCTTTAAATGAAAAATATTGTAAAATTTTCCTTAAAAGGCTTAGAAAAGGGAACATTACATGAAAAATTATGTCACAAACAATTTGCCCTGTTTAATGATGACATAGATACTTGCACTTCTCTACACTTTCATAAATATTTCTTATAATTTTTGGACAGATTAGTGACTGGCGAGGAAAACAAAAATATTTGAATTAATTCAAACAATGGCATAGTTAAAGTGAACAGTCTAAAGCAACATGGAACACTATCTAAGGACTATTTAGGTAAGGAAAATGTCATCATATTTTATAAAGAAATTGTCAAACATAAAAACTTAGTTGAAACAGGAAAACCTAATAAGCGCAAAATTACAAATAAAACTCAAGCACTGCATAAAAAGTTAAAAGGAAAACACATTTATTACACAATTACGAAAAAGGGACAAATACAAAGTTTGCACAAAATTTCCTTTTGTGCGTCTATCAAGGCAGGATAACAATTTCAGATGAAAGATTACCATCAAAAACAGAAAAAATTACAATTTAAGAAAAGACAATGATTATGAAAATGACAAGAGAAAACAATGCAAGAAGGAGGTATAAAAAAATGAAAAGACCTACTTTTACTTTTACTTTTACTTGCCCCACGAGCGTTAGAAAAGTCTGGGGAAATTTCTTAGAATTCTTTTTGTTCTTTGTTGTTCAACTGTAGGAGACACGGTGTCTTGTGAAGGCGGTTCCGTGGGCATTTTGTTCCTCAAGTTGGTGTGCTTTCTAAGGCAGTGTTATTTTTGTTTCTTCCCGTTTCTTTCCCATTTTTCCCTATTACCCTCGTAGGTGTTGGGAGAGCAATCGGTTAGGTGTTTCCCCACAATCTCAATACACTCTTCGCTTACATTACAACAAACAATTTCGTCATTCATGGTTGACGGCAAGTTCGGCCTGAAGTGAATCCATGAATTTAATAGTTCAGACCGGGGTCTCACTATCGTAGAATGGTTTGAAAAGGCTGAACTAATCTGTAATCGGTGCAGCGCGAAGGACCTTGTTAGCGTTCTGCCACTTCAATTGATGGGAGGCACATTTGCTGTGTTCCAACAACTCAGCAATGAAGAAAGAAAATATGTAGACCATACATTGTCTTTGCCACAGATCCATTCGGAGTTAGGCGCTTGAATTCAAACGAATCTGTAGACTACTACTTGGCATATCTCTGCAGCCTGTCAACCTTGTACGGAGCGGTGTCTGACCGTGGATTTGCATTTCTAGTAGGGTTGTCTGAGCACGTCAGGAAGCTGTATCGCGCTTCCTCGTGGATGCATTGGATATCTACGAGTTGAGTCGACGAACTGGGTAAAACGGGAGTCGGCGAGGGGACAAAGCCGTATGCTATCAGTGCTATCGTTGTGACAAATTGGGCCATACATCACGGAAAATGTCTGGGAAACGGATCCGGGGAACAGACATCAATGCCAGTCTCATTCCCCGCCCAGATATAAATGTGGTGATGTCTGTAGTCAACGGTAGACGGGTAATGGTGTCCAGCTCTCATTGAATCTGGCTGCTCTCGGTCGATCGTTAGTGCAAAGTGATGCCGGTTGTGAACCGGAAAGCACGTAAATGCGGAGACAATTGGTTCTGTGGTGTCGGAACTGTTAATATCTGCGCAGACAATGGCAACCCAGCCAAAGTTTAAGTCCTTGTAGGGCATGACAAACTTCTAGGGTTTGACTTACTTGCTGGAATAGATGCGATAAGTACATTAGGTGATGCATATATATCACGCACACTGGAGCCAGCAAAGAAATATAAACATATGCAGCAATCCATATTGACCAACATGTGCTTTCTGTGGAATTCAACTATGAGCAAGTCGGAGTACCCCGTTTCAAAGGACGTTAGGGATGCCTATGAACAAGGATTCCAGGCAATAATATCATAACCCAAAAAGAAATTGGGATCACCCAAAGGCTTACTGCTATTAATGGCCGTCATGCAGCACAACAAAGGAAAGGTGCGCCCAGTGATATGGACTATTTGTGAGCTCAATGAACACGTTGATGCGTTCGCTGCAGGTGCGGACGTTTGTTCGGTTAAACTGCGAGAGTGGCGCAAACAAGAGGCAAATGTGGCCATATTTGACTTGCGAAAAGCGTATCTTCAAGTACACGTACCTGAGTCACAGAGGCTATATCAAACCGTGATAATCAAAGGCGATGGCGGTTTTGTCGAATGCGGTTGGGGTTCGGCCTCAACGTGGCACCTCTAGTCATGAAGTCCATTATTGACACCGTGCAGTTACAGGAGGCGTCGGTTGGGAGAGCGGCGTACATAAACGATGTGTATATCAATGAGAGCATCACGTCTGCAAAACATGTCAGGGCAAAATCGGCCCAGTATGGGTTGATGCAATGACACAGAACGTTTGAAGAACGTTTGGAAGTATTTTAAATTTGGGGTAGAACATCTCTTTACTTTCAAACCGGGTACATTCGCAATGATAGATGGTTTTTCGTCTCAGGAAGATGCTCCTGGGGAGATTTTACCGAAAACAAAATAATTTCCATGCCTGAGTGGTGCTGGAAAAAAGATGCAACTGAATGTACAGTAATAAGAAAATGTTATCAATTTGCAATAGGCCTTTAAGAAAGATCTTATACAGTTTTATAAATTTAAAAAACACAATGAAGGACTGGTCAAGAATAACATTCATCGACGTGATTGGTAGCGTTAATGCATCTTTAAAATGGTTCGTTTTCTTGTGCAGAAGGTGTGGCTTTCGACGCCATGAGTCCCATTTTTATATCATCAACGCATTTTACTAATTTACACATTTTTATAAGGAATGATTCATTCTAAAAATGGGATATATATATATATATATATATATATATATATATTTATATGGTATCGTCATATTTTTCTGTGTGTGTGTGTGTGTGTGTTTGTGTGTCTCGATGTGTGTGTGTGTGTGTGTGTAAAAGCTGGGGAAAAAAAAGTCGGTTGATTACAAATTTGATTTTGGGACATTTTCGACTAAAAATCATCTCTAGTTCAAATGTACAAGGATGATGAATTAAATGCCATTATTCGGCTGGCAGGATATTAAAAAAACAAACAAATTTGAATACCAAGTTTTTTTTTCTTTTCGTTTAATTCTTTGTTAGTTTACATTAACAATCTTGATGTAATTTTTAGCAAAGTTTTTGATGCCATTCAACAATGCTGACTCCTCCCGGTTGAACACTACACCTCTGAAAAAAACACCAAAAAATCCGTACAAAAAGGAAAAATATTCTTGAATCAGTTAAAATTTTTCATTTTGAGTCATTAACTTTAGACAAAATTCTTTATGACATTTTTAATGAGATTCAAAGGTTAAAACTTCAATGAGACAATGATGTGTGTTCTTTTACATTTTTTGATTGTGATGTGAAATAGTGAATAGTCATTTTGGTTTGTAACAAAATGTGTTAAGTTACATTTTTTGTTTTACGAAGGACGGTAAAATTAAAATTCAATCTTTTAAAAAGAAAAAATTTAAATTCATCAACTTTTCTTTAACTTTGTGGTAACAGAAAATTTAAAAATGGCGAAAAAAAGAAACTATTTTGAACAAATCCAAGTGTAAAAAAAATCTTTATTAAATTTACAAATTCAAAAATTTCTGCTCACCTTTTAAGCGATCATAAACACTTTCTAAGTTCTTAATGAAACAATGAAGTAATTTCATGAACAAAAATACCGACATTTTGTTTAATTGAAATTTTCAGAACAAAAAATATATATATATATAAATATAAGGAATATAATAGGAATATAAAAAAAAAAATTGATTTGGGATTTTTTAAAATTTTGTTGATTTACTAAAATCTTGATGAATTTTACTTGGAACTTTTGTGAAATAAAACATTTATAAACAGCCATTTAGAATAAAAATTTCAAGATAAATTTAAAAATAAAAATGTTAGAAAAAAATCCGTATTTTTTACAAAGTCAAATCCAAAACTTTTAATGAAAAATGAAAAATTTTAAAAATGAAAAAATCTTTGTAACAAAAAAAAAGAAAAAATTTTTTTTCTTAAAGATTTTGTTTTGAAAGAAAAATTTATAAACATCCATTTATTCATTTTGAGTTGAAATGGAAAAGTTTAAAAATGAAGAAATGTAACAAAAAAGTCATGTTTGAAGATAAAATATTTTAGATTTCTTTATTTTGATTTGTTTATGATTGATGTTCTGAAAATTCCTGTTCCGTTGTTAAAGAAATGAGATAAAAATTGCTAATTATAGAAATTATTAAATTAAGGGTTAGTTTCTTGAAAATTGAGACTATTGCGTGAAAAGCAAAGTTTTTAACTCTTTGAGACTAAAATAACACGAAGTACAACATTGTGGTCTGTTGATGGAAAAAATTTCCTTTTACTGTATTTGTGTTCATCTGCTCCTTTTTTTGTTGCAAGTTGAAAAGAGGGAAAGAAAGATGAAAAAGCTGTTACGCGTGGAAAATTAATAATTTTTCATGTATCTGAAAATAATATTAATTATAATGTGTGTGTGTGTATGTATGTATGTATGTATGCATGCATGTATGGGTTTCCGTAACTAGATTGTTTTTTAGTCCAAATTATTAGATTGGAACAAAAGTGTTAAAAATATTTACTCAATCTAATTTCTTGAAAGCTGGAAATATTAATTGAAAATCTAAGTTTTTAAGACTAACAAGATTCCAACTTAGGGAAATCCTTTAATGGGAAATGTCTTAATCTGTGTCTATCTGCTCCTTTTTATGTTGGGAGTTGAAATAAGGACAAGCAAAACAAAAAAGATGTGGTAAATGCTCTACAATTTTAGTTTTTGTGTGTGTCGGCAAATAAGATTTTGTCATTGTGTGTGTTGCTCATAAGAAAATCTATGTCGAATACAAATTCCTTTGTTAAAAATGTAAGTTTATTTCTCACGAGCTGTTCCATTCTTTTGACAGGTTTTATGCACAAAAAATATTTTATTTTCAATATAATCTTCCTTGTCACTTAACCCTATGCTTTCCCACTGATCAAATACTGAAAGTTTTTTTATTTTTTTTTTATAAAAGCTGAGCTCATAAAAATGTGATACATTTGATCCTTACCATGTGCCCCATGACTGTTTTTTCGTTGCTTAATCTTGGCTTGATGCTATTATTAAGACAATGCTGGTGGAATTTACTAGATTATGCTACCGAGTGAAATGAAGAAACCGAAGATGGAGTCTGAAAAAAAAAACTGCATCGAGTCTGTCACCAAGAAATTAAGACAGCTACTTTCATTAAGGCATTGGAAGATGAAACCGGCAGCCACATCTTAAGCCACAGGAAACATGGGATAAACCTCTATTCTTTTTTAGTAAAAACGGATGATTGACAGAAAAACTGAGATTCAAGCATGGGGTAAATAATAAATATGCGATAAACTCACAGAACAATTATTTATTAAGTAAATTATTTATTTAACTAAAAACTAATTTTAATATTTTTAGCTTCAATTCCATGCTAATAGACTAAATTTATGATTCCCAGGATTCAAAATACTTTGGTGTATTTCAAACCGAATTTAAATTGATTAGCTATTTTTCAGTAATATCGCTAAATTTTGTCCAAATTTATACATCCATAAACACAAACTTTTCTTTAAAATGAAGAAATATTTCAAAAATAAAAATATAATTTTTCTGAAACTTTATTTGAGGAAAATTAGTAAAGCTAATGTTTGTAGTGGGTTAGCCAATCTGTATCAGTGACAAATACAAATTAAACTGACTCTCTACTATTTTTACTAAATCAAATGCAACAAAGACAAGAGAAATAATCAAATAGGCAGATATTTGTTTTCACAGAATTTTTTTTTATATAACAACAAAACAAGTACACACGATGTAATAAAGTTGTTTACAACACTTTATAGTTCTTGATTGTGTGATCAAGGGTAATATAAAAGGTGTTATGCTATAGATCTGGTAAGGAATCAAACAGTTTATGTTGATGGTGAAATTGAATGAAATAGTTTGCTTGACTTTGAGTTGTCTCGCTTTGACTGATATAGTTACGATTTCCTTTATGTTGTAAAGTTATTGAGTTGGTTTCTGAATCTCGACTTAGTTGAATTCGTCACTAGATGAGTTGATGTTGAAAAGAAATTGAATTCCACAAGCCGGCCTGATGTTGATTAATTAACTTTTTTTTATGGATTCGTGTAATGAGTTGATTATTTTAAGGACTCACTAAGTCGTGTCGAAGTTTCATATTTATCAGTTTTCTTGATCACGTGGGGGCACAAGAGAAAGTTTACCAATTTTAGCGCGTTGAACTCTGAACAGTCAACTCGAGGTCAACTCAAGGTCAGCCGTACGAATGTAGGTCAAAAAATGACATTATTATTTATAGACCAATCAGAAAGCATTCTTTCGTACTGAACTCTGGAGCCGATTTTAATGGGTTCAGCACAAACTGAGAATACTTAGCTGTGATCCTTTTTTAACACGTTTAAATCAGATAACAAATATGGCGCAGATCAGTACGAAAATTTCAGTGATTGCGCAGGTCAGTGTTGCCAACATTGTGTGAAAATTTTGTGTGAATTGATTGGACGGTTTTTGAAATATTAGAAAAAAGTTATCTCGATAATAATTTGGCACGCAGTGTATACGTGCGTGTTGTTCCTGTTGTTGCTTGAGTCATGTAGCTCTTTCATTATGCATTTTGCAGTTTTCCATCTTACACCAGAACCAGAATAATCTGTTCCTTTTTTCATAACGCCTGATTCTCTGAATTTGTTGTTTCAGTTTCTCTTTAACTTTTGGTACGTCAGTATGTCAAGGCTTCGTTTCAGTTGTCTCCTTTTTCATTCTTTCAGCTTAGAGCCCTTGTCTACTTCACTTAGAAGTGGCAGTTGTCCTCGTAGTTTATTTTGGTTTCTATTTTTTCAGTCTGGCATATTTCTTTTTCGTTTACGTTGGGTTTTTACTTTTTCACCTATTGTTTCTGCGATCGTTGCCGACGCTGCGTATATAAGATGTTTAATTTCTATATTGCTTGGTTAGCAATCTTGATGGTTTTCTTCACTTCTTTCTTACTTTTGGAATTGTCGGCCTTTCTTCGAAAGACATTTCCTTTACATTCTCCCATTTATATCGGATGTTTTTTTGTCATCTCTGTTTCTCTCTCATATTCGTCATTATCTTCCTTTATTTGCTTGTGTACCTCAGAGGGGTTATTACAACTGGTTTCTATTTGTTCCTCAGTATGCGTCTCCTCTGAGTTGTTGGCATTTAGCCCCTTGATATTAACGTTCAGTCTATTTATGATGTTTTTCGGATGCTTCCGAGTTCTATTTCAGATATTCTTTTTTTTTCCTGATGATGTCACGCCTGACATTTGTTGCAGTTTTTGTGTATATGTATGTACTAGTGAGCCAGTCCAAATGACTTGACTCATTTTATAGTCCACCAATAGAAGGTTAACCAATCAGAAGACGTAGAATATTCAATCCGTCGTGTATAAAGGCGGCCATTTTGTTTACTCTATCCGAATGTCCAGTGCCAGCTTGTCAGGCGAAGAGGAACAGAAGGAAGAACTACGCTCTGCTACTTTTACCGGGATATCCACTGCTAACCTGAACTACGCTTCTACGTCTTCGAAATATTCACTGCTAACCACTGGATTCTATACTCAAAGACGACCGTCATCATGAACAACAACATTGGCTAGTTTGTTGGCATCGATCTTTAGTCTTTTTGATGGAAGTTTTCTCTCGACAGATATTATAAGCAGCTTTTTATTTTATTTTATTTATTTATTTATTTATTTATTTATTTATTTATTTTTGTAGGATTTTCTTTTAATGAATATAGAGGGCCTGTCGGCGTAGTTTTCCTCTATTATTATTATTATTATTATTATCATTCATATATTGCGAATGGAACTGGGGCATGGCAATTGCGAAAATGAATCGCTTCTACTTTTAAATAACTTTTAAATAAAAATCTAATATATACATGTTCGAAAAAATCAAAAAAGTTACTATTCCTTCCTGGTCAACGAAACGGTCGTTAAGATCCGTTTCTAACGGATCTACCGAGACAATTTTGAAATATTTCACAGTTTTATGTCCATAAGGTTCAATAAAATCGATTTTATAAGAAGAAATCCTAAAGAACTGTGTTTTTAATCTTTTAAAAAATTGTGCCTAAACTAATGCGTAAAAAAACAAACCAGCGAGATCGGTTTGTTTACATGAGATCGCTGGAAAATGAGCATAGCAGGATAAACTTGACGAAAACAAAATTTTATCGTCTAAATGTTTATGTTAAGAGGAAAGAACAAAGTAATCTTTAATTATTTTTCAACATTTTTCTGATTGAAAAACGTCGTTTCTCAGCGGATTTTTTGCGCATTTTTTTAATGGCAGTCATTAATTTTGAAAATCTTGCAAAAATAGAAATAATTGTCGGATTTTAATAAAACTTTCAGAAACGATTCATAAATGATGGAAATTATTATAAATATGTTTTTTTAAGTCATGGTGAAAATTTTATATTTATTGCCCCCCGCCCAACTAATTTATGAAAACTCTTGAAATTCAAATGTGTACATTTTTAGTGATTAATTAGTTAAAAGCACAAGGCTTTGAGGAAAGCAAATCATTTTTTTAGTTGACACCCTTCAAATCAGCTCTGAATTGTAACATACAAAACTCAATAAAACAAATATATTATTTAATTTCAAAAGCTTTTAGTTGATTCTACTTGTTTTTATGAATGTGGATAATACTGTCTGAACGCAAAAAACGTTTTCGGTGAAAATTAAATTTTTACAACAATTATGTCATTTCTTATTTTATTTTATTCTTTTTACATTAAAGTTGTTAAATATTCTAAAATTAATGAAAATGATGTACAGTTTAGTCAATGGTGTTATTAAGTAGATAAATATCATTACAGATTATAAAATGAAGCTGGTTACAATCAGGAAGACCGGAAGCATCATGAAAGCATCATCGTCCGTCACGTGGTTTGCGTTCGTAGTAACATAAACATTTTGACAATAAAATTCTGCTTTCGTCAAGTTTAAGGCCGTTTTTATCATGCTATGCTTACTTAAAAATAACGAGGTAAATAAGTTGTTCACATAAAGCTAAGTTGTCACTTGTGACCTTCCGTACTATAACTTTTCCTCCCGTAATATGTCAGTGCGTGATAAAATCACGCACATGTCACTTGTCAATCAACACCGCTCTTAAGACCGGCTTTCTCACTACATTTTTTCAGCGCAGAAAGTAAGTAATGTTTGTTTCAAAATATATTAAATAAACTTTATAATTTCTAATTTTCTTAAATTATTTAAAAAAAAAATCATAATTGATTTTTTAAAAGAATTTTAGACGGAGATTTTAACTTTTGTAAACAAAAGTTAAAAAAATGACTGACGATCGATTTTCTGT
The DNA here is from genome assembly GCA_903632075.3 of Acanthosepion pharaonis. Classification (NCBI taxonomy): domain Eukaryota; kingdom Metazoa; phylum Mollusca; class Cephalopoda; order Sepiida; family Sepiidae; genus Acanthosepion; species Acanthosepion pharaonis. The sequence continues at coordinate 31,170 of CAHIKZ030003079.1, forward strand.
CAATTTTGCTGATCAGAAACATACAAGATTTTTAACGAAAATTTTGGACGTGCTAGAAATTATTAAAAATGTAAAAAATAATCAAAACATACTTTGATCTTTCCTCTTGATAATAACATATACATTTAGACGATAAAAATTATTTTCAAGTTTGAGGCCGTTATTATCCTGCTATCTCATGTTGGTACCTAGTTTTAAGTGAGCAGTAAAAGATGAAATGCTACAGTTTTTTAATTTTCATTTTACGTCCAAAGTAGCGAATGGATCGAGACGATTCTTTTTACATTTAATCAATCAGACCTTTGCGAATTGAACTGGGGGCGTGGCAAGTGCGGTCTATATATTAATACGCATCACACACACACACACACACATATATATATATATATATATATATATATATATATATATATATATATATATATATATATATATCTTATCCCCAAAAATTCGGTCTGCTTAGCAATAAATGAAGAAATTCTAATTAGATTGCCCATTGAAATTAAGACATATCTAAGCATCGACTCCGTAACTTTTGATAATGAAGAAGAAGCCCAGAATTATTCCATGGAATTTATATACTATCTTACACCTTCTGGAATGCCTCCCCATCGCCCTTAACTTAAAAGTTGAAGTAATTATTATATTATTATTATTATTATTAGATACCTCTCCATAACACAAGGTCACATCAATGGAACTCGCTTGGAAGTGCTTCAGTTCTATAAGCATAGCATCGAAGCGTCAATTATAAGTTGATCTCACTCCCAGACGAGAGTATTGATATCAAGAATCAAACTTAAACCAAGTGTTCTGCATCGGACCCAGTTCTCGGTTCGTCTGTCCTGTTATATGACAATCAATAAAGCACAGGGCCGAACAGTCGATAGAATTGGCATACACTTGCCACAGCCATATTCAACAAGGGATAACAATTTGAAAACAATCTAAGAAGGCAACCCAATTTTTAAAATTTAGCCGATTTTAATTAAATTTTCTGTACTTATTCATTAATTAATTTTATAATGAATAGCTTCCTTTTATTAAAAAAAGTGCTTTTTGAAGGATCGGGCATAAATGTTTAATATTAAATGTCTATATATATCACAGCGAACCTGGGACATAATGGCGACTAATATTTACTCAAACATACTAGTATCTCTCAACAAATGGTAACCGCAACGCGCTGTGAATTTCTTCTGGATACAAAATACACATAAAGCTATAAGCAAACACGACTATGAATCATTTAGGCACTTTTCAAAACGGAGTACCAGTAAAGAAAAAAATTCGACTAACAGAGCCCCGTACATCAATCTTTGTATCTGTCGTACCATGCGGGCACACACACACAAAATATATTCTTACAACAAATCTATGATTAAACCCAACGTAAAGAGCAAAATTACAAACTTCAAAGTGCCCAAGTAAATCTACATGACATAATTACTACCTGGACAAGATGTTCTCCAAGTCAGCAAAATTTTTCTAATATTCAACACGTTCGAACAAAAATTACTAATAGCATTACAACTACAACTACGACTATTTCATTTTAACCCTTTTGTGTCGGTCAGCTCTCTTCATCTTATAAACCATTTCTTAACCCTTTCCTTCTCTCAGGCACAGTTATGCCTGACTTCTTCTTACACCGGCAGAATGAACAAAATTTAAACCCAACTTGACGCACCACGGTGGAAATTTTTCGCCAAACGGAAGCATACGATTTATAAGTTTGAAGGATACAAAACGCGGCTCATTTTCTTCAAGAATACCGCCCACAATTCAAAGAAACTTACGCGGGCCACAGAAGATGATACAATTCAAACAGAATAAGTCAACTCCTTTTTTATACTACACAACAAAACTACAGTCCCTCTCAGGGTTAACAGAAAAAGACGTGGTATACCGCATCCATCCACACACAGACTGTTCAGAGATTAGCAAGAACGACTAAGACATCTGCAAATATGATTTAATAATACGGCACTCCGGAGAAAATGGACAAAAACACTAATTATCTTCAAAAGTTCTTATTAAACATGCTTCGACATTCAGTATCAATTTTACCTAGGTACCTCCGTGAGATCGCTAAAAAAGAGCATAGCATGATGAAAAAGACGCTAAACTTGACGAAAACAAAACATTATCGTCTGAAGAGGAAAGATCAAAGTATTTTGAGGGTATTTTTTTACATTTTTTAATCGTTCCTAGCATGTCCAAAATTTTCGTTAAAAATCTTGTTTTTTAGTCAGCAAAATTGACAGATAATCAGGTGATGAATGACGTATTGACGGATTACGTGAGGATAATTTATTCTACGGGAGGAGAGAAGTGAAATTATTTAGATTTAAGTGAACATATTATTTACCTCGTTATTTTTAAGGAAAACTTTCAGCTCTATTTTTTTGTACTTAGCTTTCACCTTTACGTTTACGATGCTTTATGGAAAATATATTATAAAGAAATTAAAATAAGACTGTTTAGAGTGAGATTAAATTTCATAAGAAAGGTATCTAATTAATTTATAGATACCTTTTTTTGAAATTTTATTAAATACATAAAATACAAATTTAAATTTCATAAATTACAATTTACTTGTAGGCACCCTTCTCAGTTAAAATTAAACGTGTTTCGCAAAAATAAAGGCCTTAACAGCGGAGAACAATGCTTAACTCAAATAATGCAATTTAATTTTATTCTTGCTGGTCTTGCGTACTTTATAATTACAGCCGTATTATAAACACAAAATTACATTTCTTAATTACTGCGGGTCTTCTGATTGGTCAAAATGATACAATTTACAACGCGCTAAAAAAGACATTTACGAAACTGAATGCGGCTTTTAACTAATTTTATAATATTTTAACAACTTAAATGTAAAAATCTATTATAATTAAAGAACTAACAAATAATTGTATTAAAAATTCAGTATTTAAGTTAAATACTAGACAGAAACTCAAACCAGGTGACGTTTTTTTATTGCACACATGATACTTCCGGTCTTCCGTAGATTTGATATGCAGCCGTATTATTGATACAAATTATATTTTTTTATATACTGGTGTTCGTTATTTTGTAAGAAGCTTTGGAAATTATAATCTGTAAATATATATCTACTGAAAACAACATTCATTAAATTGTGCAAACTTTTCCCTAATTTTAGAAGAATTAACAACATTTAATATAAAAATAATAAAATATTTAAAAAATAACAAATAATTGTTTTAAAAATTCATTTTTCATCGAAATATCATTTTGCTTTCAGACAATATTGTTCGTGTTCATTAAAATAAATAAAAGCAATTAAAAACTCTTGAAATTAAATAATATTTTTGTTTTATTGAGTTTTGTATGTTACAATTCAGAGATGATTTTCAGGTAGAGGTGGTCCAACTAAAAAAAAAAACAAAAAAACAAAAAAACATGATTTGGTTTCCTCAAAGCCTTGTGCTTTTAACTAATATAATCACTAATCTTCCCAAAATTGAACTTATATATTTTTAGTACAATTAGTTATACATAGAAAAAACATTTTTATTACAAATGAAAAAAAAAAATTTAATAAGTTGACATTTACAAAAAAGGAAAACATATTTATAATATTTTCCATCAAATGTTTCAAAAAAATTTTAAATGTTACTTAGTAGTTCCGCTGGACATGAAGAGAAAGGTTTTTCAATCAAAATTTAGAATGTCCTAAAAAGAGGAAAAATTTTTTAAAAATAATTAAAAAATAATTTGTTCTTTCCTCTTAATAATAACATAAACATTTAGACGATAACATTTTGTTTTCGTCAAATTTGGCTATGTTCTGTTTTTAGCGATCTCACAGAGGTACCTAATTTTACCAGGTCAACAATTTTCCAAATCAAAGCCTTTTCTAAATTTTAAATTTTTTATCGCCACGATAAATCCACGCACGGCAAAACAAACGGGCCTTCCAACAAAAAATCAACTGAATGTGTATTATTGGAAAACAACCACAAAATTTTAACAGTCATACCAAGCGCTGGCCTCTCTCTCTCTCTCTCTATCACACTATCTATTTCCAGAACGTGCTACATTCTGACTCACCAGAAATTCTACAGCACCCTGATGACAGTACTTCAAACAAGAACACATTCGTCGACATACACACACACATTTCAATTACACCATCAGACTTTTTCTTTTCAGCCTTCGAAGGATAGAACAGAACTTCATAGACATATTTGCAAAATAACATTCTCTCAATCTGAAGGAGGTCCTGAGGGTTACCCTACTTACTACTATTTTACTTTGCTAAAACACCTGTGTGGGATGGGGGTCTTTAAGCCTATGAAAAGGGAATCATATTCTCTCTCTTCCTCTTGCTTCTAGATGTAGTTGGTGTCGAAAAAGAATGCTGCCGATGGGGCGCATTCGCTTCATTGGTCCATTGTTGAATTTTGAACTTTCTCATACACGCACATACACACACGTCTATGACACACGTTTGTTTCACGCAAGCACACACACAAACACAAACAAGCACATTCTTAGTATAGCTAGTTTTAATGGTTTTTCTTTCATTACAATTGTGTACACATGTAATTTCTTTTGTTAATAACAACCATTTATGTTATTTTCATTGTTTTGTGTTACTTTTCTTTTTAAATGTTCCCGGGACCCATAAATATTTAATATAAAATGTCTATACACATCACAACTGAAAAGCAACATAATGGCGACTAATATTTACTCAAACATACTCGTTTCCTGCAACACAGCACACCAAAATGTATTAATAGGAAAATTATAAAATTATATTTTTATGCTTGACTTTAATATTTCAGCTTTATGGCTGACTCCAATTTTAATAATCATTTTAATCAATATCTGATAATATTTTTATAATTAAATTTATATAATAAATAATTTAAAAGTAATAATAAAAAACTACCTCAAAATATATACTACATTTTTATGAATAAAATCACCTCGTCAGTACATTTACGAAGAATAACTTTCTTTAATCCTAAATAAGAAAATACATTATTATTAAACTGATATTATCTTGAAGAAATTATCTGTTTTAATCAAATGAATCGTTTAAGGAAAATAAAAAAAATGATTTAATAAATGTAATAAAACCCATAGTTTTTTTTAAATAAAGAAAATATCGATTTCCATTGTGTTATTACTTTTCTTATTTCTGATTATGAACGTTTCTTTAAGAAATTATATCGGCTGTAATATAAAATATCTGTTTCATTGTGTTATTTTTCTCATTTAAGATTAAAGTTTCAATGTTTATTGCATTTTTTATGAATAAACATTTGTCGTGATAGTAACAAATAAATCACTAAATAACCTAATCCTTAGTACTAAACTATGTAGAAATATGAAACCAAAATATTAGATAATTAATAAGAGAAAAATAAAAGTTAATAAAATAAATTTATAGATAAGAATGATAATTATAAACAAAGAAAGAAATGGTGAGATTCTAAAAAAATAGTTAAATAAATATTAAAAAAAAAAACATGATGAACCGTAACAGGCGTTTTGCTGCCAATTGAAACAGAAATCAAATTTTCTTTCTCTTCACCTTCGGCCAAAATAGATGTCTAGTTTTTAAAAACAGTTTTATCAGATTTCATATATATATGCACTAATATATATATATATACTTATATAATATATATATATATATATATATATATATATATATATATATAAAAGAAGTACATTCAGACAAGGCTAACGTATCAACAGAACAAACTCGCAACACATTACTTCGTAGATATCGTATTTATTTACTCATACAGTATATACCCTCTTTAGGGTTATCGGCGCTTCCATTTGTTGTTGGGTTTCTGAATTCTGCTCCATTATCAATAAAGTTGCAGAGAGAATATATAACGGCTGCTTTTTACATGTTCGTCGTACATCAGTATGTCAGCACTTGTGGAGTGCCGGATAATACTTATTGATTTATGGAAGACAGAGGGTTATGTTGATGGTACTAACTCATTTAAAGTAGTAGCAGTGTTTACCAATTGTTTCGGGTTCTGTCTTAAATAAAACACTCTTAATCCAACGTACATAGAAACAGACATAACAACGCAATGATGAAGCAAAGCATTTAAACAAGCGAATTTAAAATGAAACTAAAGATAAACATTTATTTATCAACAAATAACAATTTATTTGGAGATTATATACATCGTGTGTTGAATATAAGACCCTTGAACAGAAGTTTTTAGCATCCCACTACCACTTTTTTTTACCAATCCCAATTTTTGTGCAAAATGTTGATCACAGAGCTTATCCAGCTTCATACATATGTTGAGAAAATCTTAAATTCTTATTGGTCACTTAATTTTTAAATCATGTCCGAATATCAAAGTCGATTTCTGTGCAAAAAGTGGATCACAGAGCTTATCAAGCTTCATACATATTTTCAGAAAAACTCAACTTGTGATTGGTCACTTAATATTTGAATCATGTTCCAATAACATCGACCTAGTTGACCTTACAAAAAATAATTCCGCCAAAATTAAAATATTTTGCGTTAAATATAAATTGTGAGGTCATATCAACTAACTGGCCTCTACAAATGGTAATCCCGACGTTTCAAAAGGAATAAAAATAAAAAGGGCCTCTACAAGTGCATATACACACATTTGAGATGTTTTTGAATGCACACTTGAAAGGTCTAGGATTACAGAATAAGGACACATCTGAAAGATTACAATTAATTCCTGATTTGTAACTCGAGAAAGCTACGGAAATAGCCAGGAGCAGTGAGTAAATAAAATCTCAAATGGAAGAAATACACGAGAAAAATGTCGACGAACTAAAGACCCAGAGAAACCCAGTCCAGCAATTGATTGGCGCCGGTGTCTCCATTCATACACCCAACCGGGGTGTATTAACTTAAACAAATATACTTAAATGAAGTATAATCCAAACTAAAATAAATATATAAAATAAAAATATTTAGTGAAATAGTAATTAAAAAAGTAAAACTTTGAAATTTTGAAGGAATGATTTACAAAAACGTTAATGATGAAAGAGAATTGAATAATGAAAATGAAAGAATTGCAGATCGACAGACAATTATTAAATCACGTAACCTTTTAAAGGATAATATCATTTATGGCTTACCACAGAAATTAGGAAGGTTTCTTTTTAAAAAGACAAACTGGGTACAAACGACTGTTAAGAGATTTTCAATTTTTGATTCGTAAATGTAGTTTTCACTTAACAATATCATCTAACCGCCGCCTTGAACTAATGCAGAATTTTAAACGAATTTTTAATATTATAAATTATTTAATAAAAATTTAAAAAACCGAAAACAATTCTTGTAAAAATTAATTATTCATTGAAAAAATTTTCTTCTGAAGACAATAGTGTACTTAATAAACCTTATTTATAAAAGCAATTATAAGTTTTTTTCATTAAATAATATAAGTTTTACTGCATTTTTTATTTTACAATTCAGAGCAGATTTGCAGTAAATGGGATAACTGTTTTAAAAAAAAAAAAAATTGATGATTTACATTTTACATTCTCCAAGGAGTCTTGCTCCCAAATAACTTATAAAACAAAATCCCCGCCCTAAAAATTAAATTTTAGCGTTCTACTTCAATTTTTGAATTTTTTCTCGACATATTTTATTGTTTGAAAAATACTGCAATGCATTTGCTATATCTTCTTCAAAATGAAAACTCTTGTTCATAAAAGTGGATCACACAGACCTTGTTATTTTTCTGATTCGTTAAATAATAATAAATACGACTAACGCCCAAGCAATCAGGTTTTATTACCAATATTTTGAACTGCAATCTGGAGCCTCTCTTGTAACCAAAAACTAAATAAATAAGGAGTACGAATGTATCCCAACAGTGAGACCTTTTTAAAAGGATCAATCGGATTTCTTTCGCGAGTATCGATCGGCCTTGAAGATCATTCCATGGTCCAGTGACATTGCCCAGGAGAGTCTTCTATCAGGAACTAGTGTAGGGGGCTGCGAAGGATCCACTACGTGAGCGGCTCGGCTTGTCGGAGAAGGAGTTACGTTCCTTCTGGTCTTGGGCGCCAGCGGCGGATTACCGATAGCAACCCTGATTTTTTTTCTTACCTGGCGACTGGTTCGGAATAGGCTCTCAATGATATGGTCTTCATATGTAGCTTGGCGGATTTGCTAGCCTGTGAACGAGGCATCCTTGGCCCAGAAGAAACGGCCTCGCACGCCTTCTACAAATGTCTTCTGGTCCGCCCCCTATTGGACAGTGTCGGCGAGTTGACGGCTCGTCTCGCTCTCGAAAAGCTTGTGCTCATTGATCGTGCATACGCGTGTGACAATGTGTCGCCCCCATATTCTGGGATGAAACGAATGCTGTTTCTATCGCTACTGGCCACGGCTCGAATGGTGATTTGGACGACGCGACAGGAGGAAGTCTTGTGAGGTAACTTTCTTTCTCATCAGGATCTGATCCGATTCTTTGAGCATCAGCTCAAGATGAAGATTAGAACTGATAGAAAACGCTTGGTTTCGATAGACTTCAGCGAAAGGTGGTTGACTGAGGGGAGCGTGTTTTGTGTGAAAGAGGCTAGCCTTGATTTTCTTTTTTAGCTCTACCTAATTCTAATCGGGGTTGTTTCCTGTGGTGCCTACCCCGGTCAGACTAGACAAGCTTTGTGTACCTAGTTAATGTGAATAAATGTTGTTACACCTTTGGTTATGAACCAAGTTGAGATTCCCAAGGTCCCCAGTTTGTTTTTGGCCTCCTTTCATCTTGATTGGGTCAGCTTTATTTATTCCCCATGTCCGTATATATTTTCGTCTTTTCCCTCTCCCTTAGCGAGAGAGCCTCTTGATTCTGTCGTAGGACAGAATACAGAAGCCTCTCTTTATTGAGGGCTGGACGGGTGCAACTAACATTAGTTATCTTTAATTTAATTTGTTTGTTTTGATATTTTAGTTTGATTTTTTAGGATCATCCCCTCCCATCTCATTTTATATCAGGTACAATTTTTATGTATAGTATTTTATAATCATGAAATGAAATTTTTATGTCATGGTTTGCATTTTGTAGGTATCCTTGAGAGTATGTGGTATTATGGTATATGGAGGATTGATTGGCGATGGATGTGTTTTTGTGGTGAATGTATCAGTTGTGAAGAATGAATGGGCCGTGAATTGGATTAGCTAGGTATAGGATAGTAAGTGACGACTGGCCTCAACCTCATTCCCCTCTTTTCAGCCTTGTGCCACAATTGTGTATTTAACGCAATAAATCTTGAGACCTTTTTAAAAGTCAACAAGATACGCCACTGCCACGATAGCAAAATTTTTCCAACTTTTTCAAATTTTCACCAGCAAAGAAAATACTTAAAAAAACTTTCTGAAGCTACAAGTTTGTATCAAACATATTCAGCTTTTCAGGATTTACTTCAAAGAAACTTTTTCACTCATTTTTATTCAACAGAATTTATCATTTTGGTGAACATTTTCGTTAAGAGGCAAGTTGTATTACATTTATTTCAGAAATGCACAAAACTAAACATTTTAGTATAAAGCAAAAAACTTCTTGTAAAATATTAAGTGATGATTTAAAGTTCCCTTTTCATCAAGCAAAATTTCATAGCGTTCGTGTCAAACAAAACTTTCAACTACTTTACAAAGAAAATTTCTTGTTAAAACTAACGGTATTGACGGCCCAAATCAACCCGTACAATTTTACTTTACGAATGTGTAAAATGGAAAGTGATTAATCTTCCAGAAATGGGAAGTAATTAATTTTCCTGGCCTAAGAACAAAGAGAATTCTTGCTGGAAATCGAGAATTATCGGGAACACAAGCTACGTCAGCGCCCCCCCCACACACACACACCGGGTTTTGGTCGGTATTCATATAAACGAACGTTTTGAGTAGTAGTTCAGTTTGGCACAGTCAGAGTTTTTGGCGAAGTTCCAGCAGTTGGAGACCGTTGCCTCGTAAAAGCTGACCAAGTAATTCCGCACCCTTCCGACTTCGACTTCCTACCCAAAAGTAAGTTATATTGAAGAACGACTTACGATTCCAAAACTCGCTTAAGAAACGCAAAAGTGTCATAAATCCATAGAAACTGGCTGGGAGCGAAACACTCCTGTATATAACAGACGGATAAAGATAATTTGTTATTTCTCAACATATTTGAACCTCTTGAGTTTGTTTTATTGCTTCTTTTACTTACGCTTGTGCGATATCACCTTCACCCCGGATTCAGCTTGCACTACGGCCCGACGCCTGATTGATTTCGTCTACCTAAGATCAAAGTCACAACGTGGGTAGGATAGACTTGAGATCAAAGTAGTTACTTCGGTAACCAGACTTTGGAGGTGAGCTGAGAACGACAATTTGGTTTCGAACCGAGAACGACCAGATCGACCGGGACGCAGGCTGGTGGCAGCGACAAGGAGTCAACCCCAAAACGCTGGTGGAAGAAACCTTACAATTTCGCACCGCAACTAGAAGTTGACCACGGGCCGACAGCGCAGTGTCACATATTGGCGTCGCGACCAGGGGGCGTCACATACTGTCGCTGCGACCGCGACCACCGGTGGGTGTCACAATTTGATGAAATAAAAAAAGTTTTTGATACAAAAAGCCCAATAAGATTTCTTTTGTTTCCATGTATGAATGTGAACAAAGCAAAAATCTAAATAAACTTGGCATTATTCCGTACTTAGAAATTCTTAAATAAATATTTAGTGAAATTGGTAAATTTGCTTTTTAACGCCCGCGCAAAATATCTTAAAATTTTCCCAAATCGTCATAATTCCGTGTAAATGTACATGCTGAACTAGAATTAACAATTAAATTATGAGGAAACCTACTATTTTGGAATTATTGACAAGAAAAAAAATCGGACTTCTTGTTGGTCATTCGTCCACCATTACTGCCATAATGGTGACCCCCTCCCACTGAATCAGGTTGTGACACAAGGTCAGTTTTTAATGTGGGGACCCGCGTGTTTTCCTCTCGGGCCGCTGGTCTAAGCTGGTCATAGCTTGTCCAAGTTGGTCAGAGCTGGTCTAAGCTAGTCATAGCCGTGATACCACCAGGACAGGGACGGGCCATAATGTACATTAATTTAGTGTGGAATACATATATCGGCGAAAGCAGAAATTTTGGTCTATTTACTTATTTTACAGACCTTCGGTGCAAAAAATCACTACGCACTACCGTAAAGCAATGATAAATTAAAAGAAGCAAATTAAATGATACAATAAATCTTTTTTTTTTAAATTGAAAAAAGATTAAACAATATAATAAACACTTATTTCGTTTCTAGCATTTTTTTATTTTTTAATTTTATTTTGTATGTTTATGGATTAAGTTTAGAGTTAGGTGTTAGGTTTAGGGGGTGTGTTTGGCTTCTGTGTAGAAAAGGGGTCAGATTAAAAAAAAAATTAAATGATACAATCAACCCTTATCTCGTTTCTACTTTACCAAGTTTAAAATATAAAAAAAACGCTTCATTGCATTATTTAATTTGTTCTTTGAATTTCTTATTGCTATTCTACAGAGAAAAAAGATTTTATTGTATTATTGAATTTGTTTTTGTTTAAAGTTTGTTATAAATAAAACTACACTTATAAAAAAAATTGCTTTCCGATAATGCGTAGTGATTTTTTGCATTGAAATTCTGTAAAAGTAAATAGGCCAAAATTTCCGCTTTCGCCGATATATGTATCCCGGGCTAAATTACTGTACATTATGGCAGTAATGGTGGACGAATGACCAGCAAGAAGTCCGATATTTTCTTGTCGATAATTCCAAAATGGTAGGTTTCTTCATAATTTAATTGTTAATTCTAGTTCAGCATGTACATTTACACGGAATTATGAAGATTTGAGAAAATTTTAAGATGTATTTAACGCAAGCGTTAAAAAGTAAATTTACCAAATTATTTGTCTCAATTAAAATACACAACCGCGTGTAGTGGACTGAGTTTACGTGTTGTTAAATTAGGAACACGTGTGTTTATTCCAGCTAGATGAAGGTCCACTAGATGAAGGCGGACTCAGAGATTGAATCCACCATAAAGAAGTGTAAAAAAAAAAAAAAAAAAAAAACAAGTCCGATATATATATATATATAAGCTCTACTTCTACATGGAGCACTGTCTTAAAAATAAAAACAAAAATACTAAGGAACTCCGGATTATTTACCTGACGTGTTCCTTCCTATTTTTCTGCATACTTGCGCACATATATATATACCAGCTCCCAAAGCAAGGTCGAGCACTCTAAACCTTTATTTTTAAAATAAGAACTTTAAAAATATGGACAAAATAAATTTCGGCATTTCTCTGAAGAACATTCCACACACAAACGGAATTATTTCGTCAAACATTTGCAAAAAAAAAAAACAGGAATTTATAAGAATGAAATGGAAAGCATTCTTCTTTCTACGAGGGAATAACTTAACAAAAAAAAAGAACATGAGGTTTACGGTTTTAAAAGTAAGAAAGTAGCACCATTCAATAAAAACGTACAGGAATTCGAAAAGGACCTACTCAATATAATCAATAACATCTTCCACAAAAAGAAAAGCAACTTCCAAAAGCATGTTACATCACTCTTAAGGACCACAAACACGGTTTTGAGGAAGACCCCACTACCAGAATGATAAACCCAACTAGACCCGAGATAGGAAAGATAAGCAAAAAAATCCTGGAAAGGATCACTAGCCAAATTAAAAAAACACCTTGGATTAACACTCTGGATTAACACCAAAGAAGCCATCAATTGGTTTACCAACATCGACAATAAGCCTGACTGCACCCTAATTCAGTTCGATATTGTGGATTATTACCAGTCAATATCAAAAGACTTCTTCACGGCTGCCCTGGAGTTTGCTACAGTGTATTCTGACTTAACTAAGGAAGAAACAAACAATTCTCAGTGCAAAGAAATGTCCTCATCAATAATGGGGACCAATAGATTAAAAACACAAATGACAATTTTGACATCACCATGGGAACTCTAGACTGCAGAATCTTCAGACCTTGTTGGTCTATTTATACTCTACAATCTAACTGCGCACCGTGAGTTAGACATTAAGGACATCGGGCTATACAGAGATGACGGGCTCATGGTAGTGAGGAGCTCCACAAGTTTTAAAACAGATAAAATTAGAAAGATAATTTATAGTGAATTCGGAAAACTAAATTTTAAAACAGTTGTCAAAATTAAATTAAAAGGAGTAAACTGGTCAGTACCAAACTAGGGCATAAGTTTCTAGCTTAAATTGAAAAACACTTTCCCACTAATAGCAAACTTAGCGAGATCTTTAATAAAAATACCTTAAAATTAAGTTACAGCTGCACTGAAAATCTAGAAAGAATCATAAGACATAAAAAAATCTTGGAAAAACATGCATGCCAAAACAGTAATAAAGCTCTTAAACTGAAATTAGATAAAAATAACGAAAAATTAGGTGATTGTAGAAACCCTAAAGACTGCCCGCTGGAAAATAAATGCCTCACAAAATCCGTGATATACCAATGCACTATCTCATCCATTGAGAGTCCTAACACTGATAGGATATACATTGGGTCAACGAAGAATAAATTTAAAATTAGATGGAGACAACACAAGAGCTCCTTCAACAATATTCAAAATAGAAATCAGACATTTTTATCCCAATATTTCTGGCATCTAAAAGAAACAAATAAAACACCAAAAGTAAAATGGAACAAGAACTTGTAAAACCTGGGATGACCCATGCCCTTTATGCTTACACGTAAAGGTTTTCACCACTGTCTTTCGTCGAACGACAAATCTTGCACGTACGCTTATCGACGGCAAAGACCGACACTATTTTTTTCAATTTTCTTTAGTTCAGTGGGGTATTCCAAGAGTCCACCTTCTACAACAAGGTGAACGTAACTCTTGGCTCGCTCCATGAACTCCGCAATATTAATAACACATTTTTTTTGGGGGGGGGAGACTTCCAACAACAGGGCGATTCTCCGGCCTCCGCGTTAACAGTCTGTTTATTATCTTTCTTTTAGCCATTATTGGTCTCTGTAGTTTGGCTTGATTTCTCCGAGCCACCAGCGGCCTCCTCATTTGAGGGTGAATTTACTAATGCCGGTTACTCTTCAGTATTGTCTTTATTGGGAGTGTCTTTTTTGACCGAAAATAAATGTTTTCTGACCGACTCAAGTTCTGCCATTTTTGGTTACTTTTTAATTATTAGAAAGAACGGAATTCTTTTCTTTCTTTTTTATCCATTTTTAAAGGAAAGGGGAGGGGTGATATAAAGAATAGTTAAGTTTCGCCCATAGGCGAAAAAAAAAAAAAAAAAAAAAAAACAAAAAAAAACAGACGACAATAAATAAGCTTAACAAGGTACACCTGAAAGCGGAAAAAAATTGAAAAACAGACAAATAAACTTAACAAGATTCACGAGACAATAAAGTACAAAAGATTAAACAGATGAGAAAAAAATTAAATATTACAAAGTAAAATTAAATAAAGGTTCGCTTAACAGTGAGACAACAAATTTAATAATAAAAATAAAAACGAAAAACCAAAGGCCGACAGATGAGAAAAATTAAAACAATATAAACAAGGTCCGTCCGTAAGCGAGACTACAAATTTAAAAAATGACAAACACAAAACACAGGAACGTACAAAAGTTTAAATAGACGAACAAAGAAAGAAAGTTCGCCTAAAGGCGAAACAAATTTAAACAGACAAAAAGAAAAACGCAAAACAAAAAGACATACGACAGACGAGAATAGACAAGGTTTGCCTAAAGGCATACAAAAATTAAAAAGACGGCAGACAAGAAAGCAACAAATTAAACAATAAAAACGAAGCGTTATACAAGGAAAAGTAGGAAAATGCTATACAAATAAAATACGAAACGATAAATGTAACAATTTACAATATGGCTGCCGACAAAAAACGGTCAATCCTAAAACAAAACGATAAACAAAGAAAGAAGAAAATTGGACAGAATATACAAAATAAACACAGAATTTAGAAACAAATATATTACAGAATAAGTTAACAAATAAATCACAGAACTTTATGGATATTTAAAAGAAAAACACAGAACAAAGTAACACGTTAACAAAGAAAAATAAAGTCGAACGAAAACACAGAGAAAGAAAAATAAACAGATAAACTCTGGGAAGCGGGTATGGGAAGAAAATAAATTTAAAAAAGGAAAATAAACTGTAAGAGAAAATCAAAAATTAAATAAAAGAATAATAGCAAAATAAAGTAAATATAAAAATGGGGAGGGTAAGGATTTGAAAAGGAAAAAGTCAAAGTTTTACAGAACAGTCAAAAAGGAACGTAAGAAAAAACGGTAAAAATAATTCAAAACTTAACAGAAAAACAGGAATTAGCGGTTCCAAAAGATTCTGAAAGAGACAAAAAAAAGGTCTAACACGGTCCAAATCTTTGTTCGACTGAGGCCTGAAGGAAAAAGAGGAAGAAATGAAAAAGAGAACTAGGCAAGAAATTGCCAAGTATTTATAGTGAAGGGAGAGCGTCCCCTAGTGAACAATTTGTACAATTATGGAGGAGTTACCAAACCTTTTGTTTATAACTTCATTTTTTTTTTTTTAAAAATAAGGGCATAAATAGAGACTATTTTTTAATTTTATTTTTTATTTCCTTTTCTGTACATTTTGTCTCTAATTCTCCACAAATAATTTTGTTTCTTTTCTTTTACACCATCTTGTCACAGGAGTTGTGCTTGCCTCATTTTAATCACTGTAAGTATCTTTGGATTATCTGGTTAAATTAGTCTTTCCTTTTTTAAATACAAACTTTTCTGCCTCTTTTCATTTTTAATGACAATTTTTATAAAATCTGTTTTGACTATATTTAGTGTTTTCACTTTCTCTCCACCCTCTATCAGTTGTTGCCTGATGTCTACAGAAAATTAGATGATTTGAAAGAATTTTTGGTTCCAGATACAGTTAATGAAATGGAATAAGTAAATTTTTAATTTTATTTACAAACAATGTTAAATTTGTGATTTTATATTAAGTAGTTGAAAAATGAGAAAATGAAACTGTTTTAATGAACATTTGTTGTAAAATGATCCTGTTTTCTTTGTTTTTCAGAACCATTACAATAGCTACATCTGCTTTCAGTGGTAGCATGCAGTTGTTAGCAGGGGTTAAACATTGTACAAAGGTGAGCCCGTCACCAAACATCTCCACTACGAACACAAGACAAAACAGGTGAATTTTTAATTCATTAAATTCATAAATTTAATTTTTCAAAGATTCAATGTGTCTATTTTTAATGTAATTAGAGTCTTAACAATTTCTTTAGAAATTTACAAGACTTGCAATGTGCAGTTGTATTATTGTTGCAATATTTCTTTCAAATGTTTAGTGCCAAGGCAAGAATTGGTAAGAAGAAAATTAGCGAAAAAACATGTGACTACTTAGCAGGGCGTGGTGTTTTCTCATGAAACTAAAACATGTATTTCTTCATAACCACATGTATTTCATTTGTCGGAGGAGGAGTTTCGCTTCTTCTGGTCTTGGGCGCCAGTAGCGGATACCTCAGCAAGCCTGACTTTTCGCTTACCTGGCGACTGGTTCGGAATACGCTATCTCTCAATGACATGACCTTCATTCGGAGCTTGGCGGATTTGCTAGCCTGTGAACGATGTGACCTTGGCACAGAAGGACACGCACGCCTTCTACCACTGTCCTCGGGTCCGCCCCCTATGGGACCGTGTCGGCGAGTTGACGGCTCGTCTCGCTTCCGAAAAGCTTGTGCTCATTGATCGTGCATACGCGTGTGACAGTGTGTCGCCCCCGTATTCTGGGGTGAAACGAATGCTGTTTCAATCGCTACTGGCCACGGCTCGAATGGTGATTTGGACGACGCGACAGGAGGAAGTCTTGTGAGGTAACTTTCTTTCTCATCAGGATCTGATCCGATTCTTCGAGCACCATCTCAAGTTGAAGATTAGAACTGATAGAAAACGCCAGAATTAAGCGAAAGGTGGTTGACTGAGACGAGCTTGTTTTGTGTGAACGCGGCTAGCCTTGATTTTCTTTTTTAGGTCTAGCTAATTCAAATAGGGGTCAGGCTAGACAAGCTTTGCTTTGTGAACCTAGTTAATGTGAATAAGTGTTGTTCCTACATCTTTGGTTATCTTTAATTTAATTTTTTTGTTTTGATATTTTAGTTTGATTTTTTGGGTTCATCCCCTCCCATCTCATTTTATATCAGGTACAATTTTTATGTATAGTATTTTATAATCACGAAATTAAATTTTTATGTCATGGTGTTCGTTTTGTAGATGAGAGCATACGGTGTATGGGTATGTGGAGGATTAATTGGCGATGGATGTGTTTTTGTGATGAATGTGTCAGTTGTGAAGAATGAATGGGCCGCGAATTGGATTAGCTAGGTATAGGATAGTAAATGACGACTGGCCTCAACCTCATTCCCCTCTTTTCAGCCTTGTGCCACACTTGTGTATTTAACGCAATAAATTTTAAGACCTTTTTGAAAGTCAACAAGACACGTCGCCACCACGCTAGTAAAATTTAACTTGAATTTTCCAACTTTTGCAAATTTTCACCAGCAAAGAAAATACTTAAAAAAAATTTTCTGAAGCTACAAGTTTGTATCAAACATATTTTCAGCTTTTCAGAATTTACTTCAAAGAAACTTTTTCACTCATTTTTATTCAACAGAATTTATCATTTTGGTGAACATTTTTGTTAAGAGGCAAGTTGTATTAACATTTATTTCAGAAGTGCACAAAACTAAACTTCATTTTAGTATAAAGCAAAAAACTTCTTGAAAAATATTAAGTGATGATTTAAATTTCCTTTTTCATCAAGCAAAATTTCATAGCGTTCGTGTCAAACAAAACTTTCAACCTGTCAACTACTTGACAAAGAACATTTCTTGTTAAAACTAAATTTATTTCACAGACAAACTCATTTTCATTGTGAGATCAGTTAAATATTTACTTTCAAAAAGTTATCGAGTACTCGAATTAACAGTTACGGATGAACAACTCTTGCTTTATTCATTGTATATTTTGCATTAAACGCATACCCTTCAAGAAACATTCCAAAGCAATTTTAATTTGCCACATTAAACAATATTGGTTTTGAAAAATCAGTCTAGCTCAATCAAATATACTGAACAAATTTATCTTAACAATCTTTATATAATTTTTATATAAATATTAGTTGTTGTTTCACATCATTTTTGTTGTTTCTATCTTGCATTATTAGCCTTTGTGGCATACGACAAATTTTAAATGTTTGTGGAGAAGTGATTTTTTACACGTAGCCAACCTCACGTAACCAAATATCCTTCTGATAAATTTCAAACCTATAATTACCTTTCACCTCTGCAACAGAATTTCTCGAAATTTCATGAAATTAAGTGAAGTTAAGTGGGTGGCAACATATATAGATATACTTTTCATTGTGAGACCAGTTTCCTTTCTGAAATACAAACTTTGCTACCTCTTTTCATTTTAAAAACAATTTTTATAAAATCTGTTTTGACTATATTTAGTGTTTTCACTTTCTCCCCCCTCTCTCAGTTGTTGCCTGATGTCTACAGAAAATTAGATGATTTGAAAGAATTTTTGGTTCCAGATACAGTTAATGAAATGGAATAAGTAAATTTTTAATTTTATTTACAAACAATGTTAAATTTGTGATTTTATATTAAGTAGTTGAAAAATGAGAAAATGAAACTGTTTTAATGAACATTTGTTGTAAAATGATCCTGTTTTCTTTGTTTTTCAGAACCATTACAATAGCTACATCTGCTTTCAGTGGTAGCATGCAGTTGTTAGCAGGGGTTAAACATTGTACAAAGGTGAGCCCGTCACCAAACATCTCCACTACGAACACAAGACAAAACAGGTGAATTTTTAATTCATGAAATTCATAAATTTAATTTTTCAAAGATTCAATGTTTCTATTTTTAATGTAATTAGAGTTTTAACAATTTCCTTGGAAATTTACAAGATTTACAATGTGCAGTTATATTATTGTTGCAATATTTCTTTCAAGTGTTTAATGCCAAGGCAAGAATTGGTAAGAAAAATTTAAAATTTAAGAACAAATTATTTATTTTTCAGGTGCCTATCACCATATTTCTCCTGGAAATTAGAAGTATATCAAGGAGTAGATATGAAGTAATGATTGTTGAGTAAAAAGAAAAGGATTTTCAAAGCAGTCATATGTGGGTAGCCAGAGAAAAAAACATGTGACTACTTGGCAGGGTGTGGTGTTCTCTCATGAAACTAAAACATGCATTTCTTCATAACAGATATTGATTAAATACTTGAGAATTAATACTTGGAACATAAAAACAACTACCATCCTGGAGCTGCTGAAAGGACAACATCTATATACTACATGTACATTACAACTTAATTTTTCAGTAGATAAAACTTTAATATTATTTGTTCAATGAGAATTCTTATCAATAATGCTTTGATCTTGCCACATAACTAATATTAATCTGGGGATTTTCTTCTAAAATAAAAATAACCAGGTCATGTATCAAGAGCAAAGCTGTCTCCAGAAAATCACTCTACTCAAGATTAATATTCTTTATATTAGCATTTATGACTATAGCTCTTCAGAAAGAGATTTTGAAAAGAGACTGGACTGGAAAAACAAAGTTAAGCAACAGATCATAAAAAATCAATTCCAAGTTGATCAACCATTCTCAGCTGAGCTATTCCACACATATACTCATTGTTGATCATTGCAAGTTCAGAACAGACAAGAAAAAAACATTTGATTTGATAGGGGAGAGTTTTCAAAGGATCCTAAATTTCTACAACAATTTAACAATGATTTTCAAAAAATCCTATCCAATAAACAATAGATTCTGCTTGCAACACCTGATATTATTAGCAATGTTCTTCATTTTTCCATTCCAGAAAGAGATAAATAGTTTTTAAAAAAAGCAAGAAGTAATGTTCCCAGCAAGTGAAATACACATCCATATATAATAACATAAAAGGCTTTTGGTGGTCTATTTCTTTTAAATTTTATTTATTAGGATATTGCATTAACATGAAGAGGTTTTGTAACATTCAAAAGAGTTGAGTTTTGATGCAAATATAGTTGAAGTTCAGGTAGATGTGATTCATCTGTTTCATGATGCAAGGAAGACATAATTGAGAAATAAATATCATAGCCAATGGCAAATCCAAAAAATAAAGGAAGAAGAAAGATGAAAGGCATCACCCTGTTGGATAAGGGAAGAGGAATCTTCAATTTGCTGCAAAAACAATTTGTAAAAAGCATAAGTGAGAATTGGAAAAGATGACAAACATTTTATTGTATATATTAACACTGACTTAACATTAGCATTAACATTTTCTCTCTACATTCATCTGCAAATATTTTTGTGTTTTGTGATTTTAATGCTCATCATGTCAATGTTACTGATGTTACCAGTATTCAGACTTTCAATTTTTTGTTGCCCAGTCTCTCAGTCAAATAGTGGATTCCCCTACTTGTTCCACTAATAAATCTGATTGACATTCTTTTTTACTTGATTTGTTCCTTACCACCTCTCCTAGCACTTGTAGAGCATTGCAACTCTGTCTTCTTAGCAATTCAGATCACACTTCAGTATCTACTGATATTTCTTTTGAGTTGTCTATTAGAAAGGAACCTCCTATACACAAGACTTCTTTCTGTTACCAGTGTACTGATTGGGATTTATTTTGTGGCTTTATTCGAGCTGCTCCTTAGATTGATAGTCATAACTTTCCTATTGAGAATTGTGCCACAGAGATTTCTTCCTATGCTAAAGCTTCTATTGATGCTTTTGTACCTTCTTGTAAATACCAGGTGTAATCACAACCTCTTTGGTTCACACCAGCCTGCTCAGCCACTATAGCCCATAGGAATCACTTTTCAAGGTGTACCAGCATCAGACTTCCAATCACAACAGAAGCCTATTTGTGTCTGAGTGGAGTAATTGTAGACATGTCCTGAACCCACAACACTTTGGGTCAAGTCACTGTATTCAACCAATGCTTTTTTTATCCACTGGGCCATGAGTCCTTGAGAATAATACCTGGCTACAGCAGAGGTGAACAAAAAACTTGGAGAATTGAGTTAAAAGGAGATAATTGATACTGAGACATTCAGAAGAGACTTAGCACATGAATCTAGAACAATCAACCCCAGTGGACGAAATAAAGAATTCAATTCAAAATTTCAATTTCCTGAACAAGGCCAGGGTATACAATGGCTGAAATGTCATGAATGTGGCAATGAAGATGAGGACAACAGTCTAAACAATGTAAATTGTGTAAATAACTCTAAATTGGTTAAGCATCTCACCTCGCAGTGTCTTCTTTCAGATAAGTAATATGGTTTTTGCTTTTCTAGGTCAACTGCTGATGTATTAACAATTATTGCTGGAAGAATCTATCAAGCCTTAGATGAGAATGGTTAAGCTTGGGCTGTTTTTTTGGTGTGGGGTGGGGGGGATTTTGAAGGAATTTGACAGGGTTTGCCATACTGGTTTTCTTCACAAGTTGAAAGGTTATGTTATTTCTGGACAAATTTTTGAACTGATTCAGTCTTTCTTATCAAATCATGAAATTAAATTTTTCTTGAATTCTAAATCTTTTTGTCTAAATGTAGATATTCTCCAGGACTCTATCCTTGAATCTTACATTGTTCCTAATTTTCATACATTATCTCCTGATGTCATCAGTTTTCAACTAGGTATGTATGGTGATGATGCAACTATTTACTTCTGTCTTAATAAGTCTGATTGGGTCAATAGGATCATATTGGCAGTTGACCTAAAAATAATTTATCTTATGTTGTTAACTGGGGCAATGAATGGTTTGATAATTTAAACCCATCCAAAATAAAAGTGCTCACTTTTAATAATCTGAGAGAACCCTTTTTAACATCTATCAATATGGCTGATGCTAACCTCCAGGTATTCATTGTGCCTTTTCATATTAACATTTTCAGCTGAAAGAAGTGGAAAGATTATATTGAATCAAATGCTACGTTTGCAGCTAGAAAGGCTGGTTCACTATGTCGTACTAAACAATTTTTTCTCAGCAGAATCTATCTTACATATTTATAAGTCTATCATTCGTCCTTGCTTTGAATATTGTTGCCACATCTGGTCTAGTGCTTCTGCTATATATTTAAAAGAAGAATTTGCAATGTTATTGGTACTGACCTGGCATCTTGGCTTCAGACAATTTCCCACCAGTGTAATGTAGCTTCTTTGTGCTTTTTGTATAAATACTTTTATGGTAATTGTTCCAATGAACTTTCCTCTATGTTACGTAAACATTATGAATTTAAGTGCATTACTAGATTGGCAGGAAGGTCTAATCATTTTACAGTTGAAATGTCTAGATATAACCATAAGTTGTATGCTAGCAATTTCTTCTATTGTGTTTCTCGCTTCTGGCTTCTTGTTTCCCAGTCAACCTTGATCTTAAAAAAAATTAAAATGCAATGTCAATAATTATTAACTGTCTTCTTAGTTCCTGTTTTTTTTTTTTTTGTTTTGTTTTCTCTCCTTAATAGTATTTTTCTCATATACTCTCACTCAGTAACCCCCTTCTGTCTTAGTGGTTATATTACCTTGTTTGGTGTAAAATGAGTGGAAAAAAAAACCTTAGTGGAATTTTATTGGATAGGGAAAATTTCAATTATTTAATCAGAAGCAAATCCCAGAGAATGGTGGACTATAATATGGGCAGAATAAATACAATCAAATTTTTATTTCCAAAACAAAAGCATACAAGTTTTAATAATTATCATATAGAACAACATTTTTTACAAATTTATTTTATTAATGTTATTTACTGGATAAATGGCTTAGAAACATTTGAGGTTTTAGCGAACACACTGAGGCCAAACTTGTTCAGCGTTAATGTTTGTGTTGTAGCATCTTTCTGTATAAACTGTTATTTAGATTCTTTTATCATAAGTATTTTTGTTAGAATTTGAAATTTTAAGGCACTTGCCAAGAGCAGAAAGTGATGTACTTACAATATAAAAAATTATAAAAATATAATTATTATTTTTCATGGGTCTAAAATAAAATGGAAAATTTTATGTCACCAGATGTATTTTACGAAACAGAAAAAGGTTTTGTAGTGGACTGAATTACCATTAAGAAAGAAGCAGGGAATTGGACGAAAGGAAGAAGGAAAACTTCCTTTCCTTCAATAATTAAAAGAAATTCTGGATAAATACTGTCAAAGTAATGAATTGTTTTTATACTTACTTAATTTCCTTCTTTTTCGTAGCAATAAACATCAAAGCAACTAAAAAATTCTCACTGTTTTTAACACTTGATGCAAATTTCTCAATCACATCAAGAAATCCCTGCAAAATAATAAACAAAATAAATCATAAAAATTCAAAATTTGGCTACTGTTATAAAATAAAAGAAGACATATCTCGGCTGATTTACAGGCAAATACTCAAGAGCAAGAGCCGGACGTGAACGGGACAAAACCCCGTCACAAAATGACCATTACTTTCAATTACAAATGTTCCCGACACACGAGTTCCGGTCGAAAAATAAAATAATAATTAAAGTGTTCTATTTTTCGTCCAATAAAAATGCTTCCCTCCTAATTATACTCGCGTCGTTTTTCGAGTCTGTTAAGCCATAAAAAACGCTATAAAAGGGGTCACACGGAAGTTCAAGAGGCAGTCCACAGGTGCCCAGAGTAGAGACCTGTCACGGTCAGCTGCTGACAGCAGGGGGCGTCAACCACCGTCAACATGTGTGAACTACTATGAGAGATCGACCTAGATCCGAAGCCGGCTTATGAACTTTACCACAAGGT
This sequence comes from Acanthosepion pharaonis, assembly GCA_903632075.3. Taxonomy (NCBI): domain Eukaryota; kingdom Metazoa; phylum Mollusca; class Cephalopoda; order Sepiida; family Sepiidae; genus Acanthosepion; species Acanthosepion pharaonis. The sequence goes on from CAHIKZ030003079.1 coordinate 55,030, forward strand.
AGCTGTCCAAAACCCACACGTTCCTGTTGAAATAAACCACGTAAATCTATTTCTGCTGTTGTCGTATTTCTTTCTTGCAACCATACGCTTGTCTATAACACTACTTACTCCCCACCCTCAAAAATGGTTATGTTTGGAATTTTTTTATTAAACACTTATTGGTTAACTTTTTATTCCAGCCTTTGAAATGATTAGGAACAAAATTCAAAAAAATCTATTGCATACTTTTCTTTAAAAAATCTTTTTCAGATTTGATTAAGAAACAGAAAAAAAATCTCAAGTTACTTTTTTATTTTAGCACATTTACAGAACGTTTAAAGAAAACAAAAACAATCTTAAATTCAGATCAGAACGCATAAACTCAAATATCAAATAAAAGAATAATAGAAAATTTTATCATTACCAAACCTGAAAAAAAATTATTAAAATATAAAAACATTTTAATTCTGTCACATATCATGAAAATTATAACAAATTTGATCTGAATAATGCAGTCTTACCTATTTTCTAATGTAAATAAACAAAAAAATAGAAGCTACCCTCGGTCATCTAATGGGATGCGCCATAGAATTGACATGTTTCTTCCATTCAGCACGGTCAAACATACAAGGTCTTACAAACATGCTGAGATGACTCATTTACATATGAAGTCACAAAGACTATAAATTGTTACAGCTATTACCCAGGAGACTGTTGAATGCATACTATTTCCTGTGAGCCAGTAACACTACACTACTAACGAACTGAATGAACATATAACTGATCTATTCTTGTAACTGCTGGTTATGAAGCCATTATAAAATTATCAGCAACTGCACACCCAAGACAGTTCGAGAAAATGCCGTTTGACGATATAAATCAATTAATAGTGAAAAACAGCACCCATGAAAAAAATAGTGAATGCAGAATGATCTAAGTTTATGAATATTTCTCAAAAAGTGAATGAACCATGTTCTTCGTTTAAAACAGCTAAATATTGTGAATTTGAGAAACTGGGATCAGAAAACCAGCCAATCGAAGAAAATTAGTAAACGGCTTTCAAAATGAGATGTATCGGCAAATGCATTTACAACTGGGAAAGTTGTTACTAGAACAGTGTGCTGAATTTGTTCAGCAACAAGAATTGGAATATTTAATAGAACAAAAGTTACGGATCTGGCAGATGAAATGGACACAAACGTGATAAAATACAAAATAAAATAAGGTGTACTTTTTGTGGATATCAACATCAAATACAAAAACAAAAATGTCCGGCATATGAAAAAAATGTGAAAAGTGTTTCAAAATGATTCATTTTAAATGTATGTGTAAATCCCAAAAGAAGAAAGTAGAGACAGTCCAGAGGAAGTAGGTAGGGATATCTTTTCATTAAAAAAATGAAAAAGGGTTATTAAAAATCCGAATCAATAATGTTTTATTGGACATGCAACTAGATATAGGAAGTGACGTGACGTTGATGCCCAGAAATTTCTAGAAGAAATTAAGAAAACCAAGATTAAAGAAAAACTATGTTCAATTGAATCAGTTCGACGGATCCGTGACAAAAACTTAGAAACCTACGTGGAAATAAAAAATAAGTTTGACTTATTACCAAATTATCATGGCAAACTGAAAAGAATCACGGTCTAATAGGAAATGATGTATTGAACATAAATTTGACAAAATTAATAAACACAGTCAAGGCAGAAAAAACAGAAATGCTAAAAATCTACGAAGCAAAGTTAAGACTAAAGGAAAACGTATCCCCATCATATTTTGAAGTACGTCCATCTACTATAAGTACTACTTCCCGTGAGTCAATAACACTATATTATACATACCAAAAAGATTCTACAATACAACACACTGTCACACTATTTATCTATGGTAATTGGCTAACTAATTAACCATAGAAATTAAAACAGGAAATATTGAAGGCGGAAAGAAGTTATCCCGAAAGATATACCGTTCGATGTTAAAAAGATTTGATTTTATTTACGAAAAAGATACTTTTCACAAAAGAAAGTAAACCCGTAGAAAAAGCCATATGCGAGATTTTGTCAAGTTGATTAATGTCTTGCCGAGGGAGATAGGAGAATTCGGAAAGAAAAGCAAAACTTTAAAATATTGGGAAGACCACATGGCGGTTATAAACATTTCGGCCTGAGACGATTGCCGATACAGGAGAGGGAGAATCAATATTAATTATCTTTCTAAGATATCGTTTTTTTTCTTGAGTGCCGCCAAGAAAAGACAATATGGTGATTATAAAATGTTGGCATTTGTTTTGATATGGGTGGAGAGGACTGTTATTATTTATTTTGCCAAGGTGTCGCTTTCAGACGCCGAGACGTTGAGTAGCAATGTGGTGATTGTAAAATTTTGGGTAGGAGAAAAGATAATGTGGAAGAATTGTGATTTGGTGAGATAAAGAATTTAATTTCTCAAGAAGCCAAGGGTTCCAGTATAAGCTAACTTTACGAAGGGACCAGATGACAAACTTTGACAGTGATTGCTGGAATTGGTAAAGAGTGCTAGCTAAGTGGATTCTGAGTGACCAAAAGATGTGATACATTTTAAGTGGCAATATGGGATTCGTAAAAATTTTGGCCGATGGGAAAAAGAAGAATTTTGGTAAACAAAAATTTGGGGATATTATTTTAAGGAGGCCAGCTTAGCCACACCCGCACGGCCGGGATGCCATTGGTCGAGTGGTAGCAATGGTGATAGGCGGAGGTGAATGGATGAGAAGGACGGAGAAGTTATTAACGCCCACTATAGGGATTAGTATGATATATCAATGTGAGAGAGGAAGAGTTTAGGAGGATGGTTCTCCTCCGACCTCCCCTCACGTACGAGGGAGATCCCCCCCCTCAAAAAAAGTTATTAATTTTCCAAAAATGGAAAGTAATCAATTTTCCTGACCTGACAACAAAGAGATTTCTGTTGGGAATCGAGATTTACCGATTCAATGGGTACAACTTCTGCACTAGATCAGATTTCCCCATGAGTAAACAAAATGCTCTGATTTAATTTCGCTATTCAAATCTACTCCAATTTCACTAAAAAAAAAATATACGCGCATGTGTAGGTGTGTGTGTTTCCAGACTCTCTCTCTCCCTCTGTCACATATGTCTATAGGTTAAAAATTAAAATCAGTGTGAAATATTTCACCAATCAGAGCAAGTTAAAGCCATATTTTTCTCAAGACTATTTCCGAAAAAAAAATGTTTTATGAAAGCCCATATATTTCGGCTTTCAGCGAGCATAGATGCGACTGTCTGTAATCCATTTCAAACATAAGAAAAGACGTACTTATATAGCTTCCGCCACCACCACCAAAAAAAAAAACACGCTTAAAGAAAATATGCGTCGGAGACTTCAAACGATTAATCTTGAACAACAACAATAGAGATGGTCAGTGAATATTCATTGACAATCATGTGTCGTCGAATTCAAATTCAAACGAATCATCTCTAACAACAACAACAAAGAGAGTCAGTGAATCTTCGCTAATGATAAAAGTCAACTACAGATTTTTTTGTGGACCAACTGTTTAAAAAAGTCTTTTCTGCATACGAACCAAATACTTTAACAACTAAAGACTATTTTTACTCCTTTTAGACACATTTGAATTCATGTACGACCGAATTTCTGCCAAAATGGTTACCTTGATGATGAAAACCAAGCTCCTGATGTTTTTATTCACATAGCCTTTAGCATCCCCAGACAACACTTTTACACAAATGCCAGCAACTCGACGTTAGAACATTCCTGGAGCCAGGATAATGCCGAAGCAACAATGGGCATAGAATTAAATTTGCCTGAATACAACACTACAAATGTATAAATTTGATTTTTCCAACTATAGGTAATTTTCAACGCCAAGCGGATCATGTCACAACATACTAAATAGTCATATGTGATGAAAAATCTTCCCCACGAAGTTGCTACAGAGGTGGTCGATTTACTGGCATATATTTGGGAGGCAACACAAAAGTCATCTATTTTTACATACCGGACATCTATTCTTAATTGACATCAGCGCACAAACCAGCGATATTTTGCACGATTCTAAATAGAAACTCACCCCATCAAAATATACCCTCCAGGCAGCAAACGAATCTAAAATGCAAACATATGGAGTAAAATCCCTAACATTAAATTTGGGTTTGCAGCATTCTTTTTACGGGATCTTTACTTAGGTAAAAAATCCTATCATTGGTTCATATCGTTTATCCTATTTCCACCTTTCAGTGGACATTTCCTCATTGTAAACGATACAAAATTGACAACAAAAGGAGTCACTTCTTTGTACACCTCAACAGAAATTAGTTCTGCGACAACAGATATTGTCTTACAGGACTTGATAGAGAAATTACCTACTATTACCACAACTTTCAAACATTTGGATGTCACGCCGCAAAATATTATATAAAACCAACTGGATCTCCGACCTATACGTCACCGCGCTGATAATATGCAGGAAAAATATAAAATAGCAAAGGGTGAATTTCATCATACGTCCTTCCCGACGTCTCCATTAAATATAGTTCCGAAATCAGATACTGGAGTTTGACGACCATGTGGAGATTTTAGAATGTAAAAATAGTCCCAAATAAATACGCACTTCCTCACATACACGATTTCACCATGGTTTTACAAGGAACGAAAGTATTCACAAAACTGGATTTGGGTAAAAAAGGATACTACCAAATTCCAGTAGCAAAAAAGATATAGAAAAGACAGCGATTACTACCTCGTTTGGGCTTTATGAATTCATGAGTATGCCGTTCGAATTAGATAACGCGAGAAACATATCCGAGACTGATAGACGAATCCTAAGACTTTTGCCTTCAACTACATAGACGTTGTTTTTATTGCTAGTCAGGATCTCAAAGAACATTATGAGCATTTAAAACAAGTGTACATTTTAGCCTGAAAATTAATATAAATAAATGCGACTTCGCAGTTTCAAAACTAACTTTCTTGAGTCACATTATTGACGAACATGCTATTATACCCGTTCTAGAAAAAGTCGTAGCGACGCAACAATTCCCTCAGCCAACGTCATTGTCTTAACTCCGAAGATTCATTGTTCTAATTAACTACTACCGTGTTTTATTCCAGGTTGCGCCTAAGTGTTGACACCACTAACAAATCTGCTTCAAAAACAGAAAAACAGAAATGCACAGATAACCATTAATGATGCAAAAAAAGCGTTAACGGACTTCACAAAACTTTCATATATTGGTGAAGATGAAAATTCAGTACTAATGTTGATCACCGACGCTTCTTCAAATTCTACTGGATCAATTTTACATCCAGAATAAAACAGCGTTCGCAAACCAATTTGCTTTTTCTCCATAAAACTGAATAACACCCCTACCATTTTTTCTTTACTTTGGTAGAAGGTTTTTCTGTGGTTTGAACATATCTACTATACCATTCAGATTCATCATTGCAACTATTGGAGAGTTCTACAAACCTATTTTGCACAGTCACTGTTTAACGTTAGTATAGATTATTATTCCTTAAAGCAGACTATTCATAATTTTTCTTCTTAACATGGATTTTACTTATCCTTGAATTGAATTAACTTTCTAATGCACCTAATCTAGGATTACTTCCTAGACTATTGAAACTGTTATATGCCTCTACATTGTGCACAGAATTCCTCCATTTCTTATTAATGAGAATATAACCAATTTGTGATATTTGACCATTCATAATTGAAAAGTATGTCCATTGCTTAGCCTACTTTTTCTCAAACAGTGTATTTATGATGTGAAGGTTGTATTCTAATGTATGTTCCAATATTAGTTTGCTGTTGTTGTTTGTTTTCTTGTGGAACATGTACAGATCTCTGTCTTCTCCAAGATAAGCATTGAAATCTCTGCACTCAATTTTTACATGATGCCTCGTAATCTCATTAATGACATTTGTTAGCATCAAATAATACATCATTGTTACCTGTCAACTATTGCAGCTCTTGTGTATCCATTGGAAGTGGCTGATAATAGACTGATGTTGACTGATTTAACTTCTGTCTGTCTTTTTTCTGCTTTACTATTCACTACTATACCTAGTCCACCTCCTGCAGAACCATTGGAATTCTTCCAAGGACTTGTCATTATCAGAAAACAGCTATCAAGTTTTTCAATTAACATAGGAACATCTCTGTGTACTATTTTCTGATTTACCACATCAAGACTATTGAGTTTGCATTTTTTAGAATTGATTGCCAGTTCCAGACATTTGCCTTTGTTCATTAGTATTCTACCATTGGTAGTTCCAATTAGTAAATACTTTTTACAATCTAAAAATTTAATTCCTTTGTTCCTGCCATCAGATCCTGCTCTTCCATTTGGATTTGAGGAAGAATCTCTGTAGGACATGCTAAAAATGAATGATTTAGGTTGTTTATATGTGCCATCAATAATGGATTTGGTTGTGCATATGAGAAGAAGTAATATTCTGTGTTCTTGCAGTTTCCATCTGACATTTAATAATTATGTTTCATTTGTTGTCCAGTATGAAGCATCTTTTGTCTGACACCATTGCAATTCAATTCCAAATTCGGGTCCATTAAATTCTGCTACTATCCACATTCATGCTGTATATGAAGCTTTTTGAAGTGAGAAAAACTTTGTACAGAACCAATGCCCATCTTTACACAGGTTCATGCTGTACATGAAGTTTTTTAAAGCGAATCCCACTCTCTGAAGTTTTATACATTTGTCCAATTGGATGGAATTGAAGTTGCAGATATTATATCTGAGTTTTCCTTTTCTTAGAGAAATGTTTTAACAATGATTAGGGGGTCTCTCACTCTCAGCAGACTTACAGCATAACTAGATAACAACCTATGTATTTCTAAAATTCACTTTCATGTATATACAATAGAATATTGTACATTCATGTTTTTATGTGTGTATCAAGATGGCTCTTGAATCAGCTAAAGTATTCATCCACCTTTTGACAGGTATTATTTTTCATCCTACCACATATCTAGCCACTCACTAGACATATAAAATAGAAAGATTATTTTAATTAATGCCTGAAGTAAGTAAAGACAACTGGTTCATTCTTCCCACATTAAGATGGTTCTACCATCCTGACAAAAATTAATAATGAAGTCTTGTTTTGTAAATAATAGAATATTAGGATCATCTTTGATTAATGCCTGAAGTGGACAGTTCAATGTTCTTATATAAAGATGGTTCTAATCTTGTCCAGGATTTCAACAGGGGAAAAATGGATAAATAATAAATATTTTTCACTCTAAGAAAAATTTTTAAAATATTTTAGAAATTTGTCAACTTTATTTTCTAGGTGTTTGTAGCAAAAATCAAAAGATGAAGTAAAATTCATTTACCTTTGGGTTCAACATAGCTATTATAAATATTATTCCAAACAGTATTAATGAGAGGAAACTTGGGGCACATCTGAAAATGAATGAAACATTTGCAGTAAATAAATATTTGAGTACAGTTATTTAACAATGAAAGGTGACTTTCCAACAAAGGGAATAGTGTTCCAACTTTTAAATTGATCCTATGGAAAAATAAAACCTCAAAATATTTTTAGCCCCTTTAGCCTAGCATGTAAGTTGAAAGAAATATTTGCAATATTCTAATGGTATTTTTAACCCTCAGTGAAATCTAAAAGTAATGTGTTATTATTATTTTATTGTTATATGTTGTGGACATTGAAATAATTCTGGTAATTTTTTATTCCATCAAGACTTTTGTTACCATTTTTATGATATAAAATATAATTAACAAATGACCATTCCAATAGATCAGAATTTTTAAACATTTCATAGTTTTGTAAATCACATTAAGGCAAACTATGTCCAAGATGGTCGGTGAACAGAAACAGATAATTCTATAATGGGATGAGAATTTTAAACTTGGTTTAATACTGTTTACACAGATTTGGGCCCTTGGAACAATGTCTATGATAAATTTTATAATGAAAGCCAATACAACAAAAGAAAAACAACTTACTTTATGCTAATATCCACACTTTTTTTTGATTCTTCTTTATATTTTGACAAAAAGCATTTTGGCAAATTTGATTCAACAATGCCACAAACTGAACAAAATAAATAAAAATGATGACAAATAATGGGAAAATGAATGAAATGTTTGAAATGAAATTATAAAAGAAAAAATATCTAATAAAAAAAGGAAGTGAAGTGATTATATTGAATCAATTGTTAGGTTTGCTGATAAGGAATTTGATTCATTGTGTCATGCCAGACAATTTTTCTTGTCAGTATCTATCTATTTATAAATCTACTATTCATCTGTGCATTGAATATTGTTGCCATATCTGGTTTTGGGCTTTTGAATTCAAAGAAAGGTCTGTAATATTATCAGTCCTTACCTGGAATCTTGACTTCAGTCACATTCCGACTGCAATGATGTATCTTATTTCTGTCTTTTCTATAATTATTTTCATGGCGGTTGTTCTAATGATCTACAAAATTTCAAAAGCAATGTCAATTGCCATTTTCTCTCTTCCTGAATCCGGTTCTTTTATTGTCCTTTCTCCTCACTAAAGTCTTCTAATTCTCTTTTACTCTCAACAACCTCTTGCATTTTAGTTGCATTATCACCTTTCTTGGAGTGAAATGATTAAATAAAAAAATGAAAATATAGAAAGAAAAGTGGAAAGTCAACAGTAAAAATGTAGCCATTTTATTTTGTATAAAAGTAAAATAATCTGTTGCTGTTTGGCAATGAGGAACATTAACAATGAATGTTGGTTACTCACTTGTATGATGCAAGGCTGTACCAACTGTCAAGTAGGAGACAGTAAGGTTTATTACTATAAACACTTCAACAACTGTGGACACCCAAAAGAAAGAGGGATATTTATGGCGAATGATCTGACAGAGAGAAAAATAACAAATAGAACAAGTTTAGTTTTTGTAAAAATAAATCAAGACAAATCAATTTTGTGATAATACATTCTTTTTTTATATCTGCAGAATTTTATTCAGGTCATTTTCATAAATATTTTTGCAAGATAAAATTATAACTAAATTTGGTAATAATACATTCTTTCCATTTTTAAAACTCCATAATTTTATTCAGGCCATTTTTGCAAATATTTTTTTCAAGATAAAATTATAGCTAAATTTTGTAATAATGCATTCTTTTTTACATTCTCAGAATTTTATTCAGGTCATTTTCAAATATTTTTCACAAAATAAAATTATAACTGATGCATATATTCATTACAATGCTCTGATAACCCACTGTCAGATAAAAACTTGGAGGACAGAGAACAAGAAATATCTGCACAGTGCTTGAGAGACCAAATGTTAACAATTTGCAAAAGTCAAATCTTCATTTTTAAAAAAAATCCATTCATTCCTTGGTTTCCTAATTCAGCTATTGGATAGTGTGTACATCATGATATAAAGTGCTTGTGTATATGAGAGAATGTGATATTAATATAAGGATTTTTAGAAATTCATTGACTATTGTGACAGTAGTAAAATAACTACTGGTGTTATTTAAAAATGCCAAAACATTTTCTACTCCCATCTTATCAATATCATCATGATTGCTCAGAAGATACAAATCAATTTTTCTTCATTAAAATCTTCAAGAAATATCAAAGGTCATCTTGAAAATGAAATGAAATTGGGAAATAAATTAAAATTGACAAAAGATTATCATTAATGATTTGGGCCAATTTTTTAAAATTCTTTTAAATTATTTGTATGAATTTTCATTTTTTTTATTTTTAAAAATGAATGAAATTACAATTTGAGTTAAGACTAAAAATTTTATTTTGTAGTAAAGAAATCATTAAAAGCTAAAAAAAAAACTTTGAAAACATGAAGTGAAATAATTTTCACTTCATGCATATTTTGCCAATAATATCTATGGTTTGGATTGCATGAGATAATATCAGTGGATTCATGCATCAGTAAATAACCAAACTTTTGAAGGTAAACAATAATAATAATGAGAAAGATTCAGAATAAAAACAGTGAGTGGAACCTGTATAAGGATCCTAATGTAGATTACTTGACATTTATATGGTCACCAACTTTGACAACTATGATGGGAATAGAATAATTTTTAAACAACACCAGTAATGTTGTCATAATGGTTGAGAGAAGATACTAATCAATTGGTCCTCATGAAAATCTTCAATAAAGATAAAAGATCATCTGAAAAGGAAGAGAAATCAGAAAACAAATTAAAATTAAACAAAAAAATGATCACCAGTGATTTGGGATAACTTTTAAATGAATTTGGATTTTTTATATTAATTTTCATATGATTCTTTTAACTTTTGTAATACAAATAAACATACAGTCTATAGTTAAGTCATTAATTTGATTTCAGTTTTGACAGAACTTAGTTGCTAAACACTGAAACAAAAATTAAAAAAAAAAAATTTCTCTCAGTTTACAACTGTTCATATACATACATATATTTATAAAGTTATATACCTTTATGAATATATGTATATATATTTATACATACATATATTTATTTATAATAAATATATGTATGTATAAAATGACTTTTATAAATATTGTTTTTTGCTACAGGTTAACTCTGAGAAATTTTTGCCATACATATATATATATATATATATATATATATATATATATATATATATATATATATATATATATATATATATATGTTTGTCTGTGTGTTTTGTCAATAATATCCAAGATATTAAAAAGTAAGAAAAAACTCACTTTTATTAGTGGTACTGTTGAGATTTCTCCATTTTCTTTTGCACTAAAATAAATTAAAAATTGAAAAGGTTTTTTAATAGTATTTTTATATTTTGACAATTTTTCTTCACAACTCAAAGTTTCTTTTAATTGCCATCTATGAAATTTGATTTTTCAGTAATTTATTATTTTAAATAGAAAATAAATACTCAAGAAATTGAAAAAAATATTTTTTTTTAATATTTTACCTTTCCAGTGAGTTGCATATAACTGGAGGAATAGAAGACTGGTTAGTTCCAACCATGGGTGTACAGTGTTGGGGTACAATTTCAACCACAGCCCAACACCTGAAAAAATGCAAACAGCTAAGACTTGCAATTATAACACTTAGATTGAGAACAGACATATGCAGTTCCTTTAAAAAGTATTCAAGCTTTGGGCAGAACAAAATCAATTTTGTGCATTTCACAAATTTTATACTCCTCTTGAAAATTCATGCACTTCTCTCAATGGTTCTGCCACTGCTGGTAATACCTTTGGAATTCCACAATCACTTTTCTCATAATTTCCTCATGACTCAAATTACTTCCCTTTCAGTTGGGTTTTCAGATTGGGGAAAAACCAGAAGACACACAGTACAAAGCCAGAACAGTAGGGAGCCTATTGAACAAGTGATGTGTCGTTCTTGACCAGGAAAGCATGGATTATTTGAGTGGAATGAGCAGGCAAGCACAAATCCTCTATTAAAATTGAATGCACTGATTCTTTGCTTATTCCCACTTTGTGTGTAATTTCCTGGATTGTTACTTGATAGTCTTCCATTACTATTCACTGATTCTTTTCAATCTGCTTCTCATTTTGGTTTGCAGATAGCCTGCCTGAGTGTGCCTGAGTGTGTCTCAGTCTGCACTGAGGTGCAGCCATGTTTGAAGCACTTATACTACTCCTTGATCTGAGTTTTTCTCATGGTATTATTGCCAAATGCCTGCTGAATCTTCTGTATGGTTTGAGCTTTACTATCACCAAGCTTTTGGCAAAACTTGATGTAATATCTCTACTTCATGTGTTTGGACATCTTATGTGAATGTACTCCAGGCATACTCAGCCAGGAACTATCACCATCTACTGACACAGAAATTTTCACACATTTTCAGGAAGGATGGTATCATCTCTTACACTAAGGATTTTGCCTAGGTAGCATTAGTTTTGGTGGGAAAAAATAAAGTTGGATACATTTTGAATGTACCTCATATAAAACCATATTCTGTACTATCTTCTAAAATCTTCAATTCCTCTATACAGTATAAAGAGTTCTTCTCAATATAGTACCCATTAAGAAAATGGTACAAAAAAGGAAGTTTGAAATTCTGACATTTTAGCATTTTCTCTCAGGCAATAAAATTAAATAATTTAGAATCCTGCATTCAGTAGAGCCTTTGCTAATGAAAATCACCAATTCATTTTTTATTACACTAAAGAAACATGTTTCTTTGGTGGTACAGATGAATGGAGGTTGATGTATGTTCTTATATTTCCTTTTGCCATTCATTTTCTATTCATTTATTTCTTCAGTAATTTTATGAGAATTAAAAAAGGCAAAACACAAAAATTTCAGATTGACTACAAACAAATGAAACAAGTACCATGATGAGGTGAAAGGAAAAGAAGACAAGAATTGTTAATACAAAATTCTTTGTATTGCTGATACAGAAGATGTGAGTGGAATGTCTCTTTGTGGGCAAAGAAAACAACTTGGAGGGTAGAGTTTGTTGGGCCTGGAGTTGAAGTAAATGTCAGGTCAGTTGACTGAGGTCACTGGAGGTGACAAAAGAGCTTGATGGTGACGTTGCCTGGTCATGGTGATTCTGTTTCAGTTGTTAGAATAGCATTCTTAAAAACAAATGTGGTGGATCATGAACTCATCTTTTTTTCATGTTTTTTTCTTTGGCAGCAGCATTCATGATTGGCTCTGTTTATATTGTCTTTATATTTTTTCAGTGAGTCATATGTGATGCTTGAAGCCCCTGCAGAGAGGATGATGTTTTATTTATGGTTTTGCCCTCCTTGTGTTCACATCTGGTTGACATGTAGACTGAATTAAAAAGAGATCTAATTTGAAACGCAGTTTAACACTTATTATTTAATAAACATTGAAGACAGAGATGTGTAAGCATTCATTTAAGACTAGCAAAGACTTCTTTGTTGCTATTGAATCTCCAAATGCACTTAAAACATCACAAGAGCACATTGTGAAGTGCTTAGGAAGATGCGCTAAACTCATTGTTTGGCCTCCCTTAAAGCCAAATTAAAAGCCTGGCTAAACATGTTTCCTGGATGGAAATGTATTTAAAATTAGATTTCCAGTATGTGTTATTTACAAACAAGTGCAAAGTAATGCTAAATGGTCCTGGTCTCTAGTGAACAGGATCATGCCTGAAAGACAACCTTAAGCCATTTTGATTGAGGTATCAATAAGGGAGTGGAGAACTTTGAGCAAGGACTATAAGTGTCTGGAGATATGCTGATGGTATCAAAATGAACTCTCCTGTTTACATTGAATTCCAAAAGATCAGTGTTCAGCCATGGCTCAAGAAAAAGATTCTGGAATTCAAATGAAATGTAGTATTTATACAATCATTGAATACATAGATTAATGTAAGGTTAAAAAATGACTTATGGAGCATGAAATGTCTCTGCTAGATCTTAACCTGATTGAAAATCTTTGGAGAATTGTCAATAGATGTTTTTATAAGAGCAACAAACAATTTTCATCCAAGAATAAACTTTGGGAAGCAATATCAATTGTTTGTGAAGCTGTCACATTTGAAGTAATACTGAATTTAATATTTTCTATGGATAATAGGCTGCTTCAATTCTCATCAGAAAAGATGGAAATTATCTCATCAAAAAGTTTTTATGCTATGTTATTTAACAAAGTTTGCAATTCTTTGCTTCATGTTTCATTCTTTTGAATAAATCATTGTTTTGTTTGGTTATTGTCATTGTTTCATTGTCTTCCTCTCACTTCAAACTGATATGTTTGTCATATTTGCATATAAATTGGAATGGTTTAATAATCATATTTTGTATAATTTTGCAGTTATGAAATTCTATATTTTAATGTGATCCTAGAATTTATGATATACTTTATAAACTTACAACCTATATTTGATCACTCTAAGACCATTAGATATCTACAGATGATATAGTCTTTTGAAAAAATCCTTCACATTAATCTAACAAAAAGAGATCCTAAAATTTTGATTTCAAATATTGTAATTTACTAAACATAAGTTAGATATAGCACAGAACCATAAATATGGATTACCCAGTGAGGTGGTTTCAAATATCTAGAATATAATTTTGCACTGTGTATTTTCCTAGTTTTCCATTAGAACAGCAAATAATGACCTCTTCCACTATTATAACTGGCAATATTAGCCATTTACTCAATTTTATTTGTACCATTTTTAGCAAAATACACAATTTATCATTACCCCTATAATGAGATAATATTTAAACTACTCTGTGTTAAAGGAAAATTTTAATATTCCTTCAAAATTAACAAGTCACATAAATTCTTGGCTCCATCACAGAAAGTAAACAACAGTAAAAAAAACTTTATTTTTTATTTAGATAGAAATAAACTTGAAGTAGATTAAATATATATGGATTACATTCAATTACTTACCACAAAATATTCAGAACTGTACAAGTGACAAGACCCAATACAACTGCAATTCGATATTTTTTAATCTGAAAATGGATGCCAAATAGAGAATATAAGAAAAACAACTACATCAAATTTAATTTACATAGGGATATAAAAAATACTGTTTATGTCAAGAATGAGAATATTAGTCATGAAAGCAAATGAAAGTGTAAAATTTGAGGAATAAATGGATGTGTTTATCAGCAACTTGGTAAATGGTATGAATGAAGTGAGTTAAAGCAAATGAAGTTTCTTTTATGCTAATACACATAGTGGGGGGTGCAGGCATGAACTGATTTCTCTCTGTACTTTGTTATCTTATGACAATGACAGAAATAAAAGGAGGGCAAGTGTTGGGCAAGTTACCTTCATTATAACTCAATAGGTATGCAAACTTTATTCCTCAGTAGAATGAGGACTGATGCTATGACTCAAATGGTGGATATCATATCAGAGGTAATTTTTGTTCCAATAAGAAAAAAGAATGGTGGATATCATATCAGAGGTAATTTTTGTTTTAATAAGAAAAAAGAATGTTTTGCAGACTGATTTAAGTAAAGATTTGTTTCAATTATTGAAGTATTTTTAAATGACGGATAATAATAATTATATTTGTGTATAATAATTTCACTGCAAACAAAATCAGACATTTTCCACACTACAGAAAATGAAGAGAAAATGTTTGTATGAACAATAGATGTTATGACAATGTAATATAATCCAAACAAAATATTGTACATTCATCTAAAAAAGACCAAAGAAAAACCAGAAAAAAAATAACACAATAATATGAATAGAAAATGTTTGAATGACAATGTAACATAATCCACACAAAATATATATTTATCTAATAATGATAAAAGAATAGACCAGAAAAAAATGAAAAAATAAATCAAACGATAATTGAACAAGACAAATTATTCATTATATTTACCAGAAAACCTTTGCCGTTTAAAGTATCATTGCAATCTGGTATGCCTAAAATATTCTGTAGGTAGCTAGGCTTTTTGCACAACTAGGCATCGTAAATATGTAAAATATTACATAGGTAAATGTTATAACAACCATTTGGTTGCAATGGAAAGGAAAAAACAAGGATTAAAATTTCAACAGCATGTATTCATCAATTTCAGAATATGTACATAGTTGTATGAAGGTGGCTCAAACTGTGAATATGTGGTTCTTCAGTTGCTGTTTGTAAGGAAAGCAATTATGTGTAAGGGTATCATCAATAGTTGACTAATTTCTTGGGTCAGTTGTTTTAGCTTGTTGTTGAGATTGACGAATACCTTTCTTCAAGGTTGCTATTGCTACGAGTGAGGTGTTTGATGGGATGGCGGTCATATGATGAGGCTGAATTGCTGAAGCTGAACTGTGTGTTACTGGCAGGATGATTTGTGGTAAGGCCCAGTAAGGTGCATTTGGCAGCTTGATTGATCATGGTCATGGTTGTGGGTTGATTTATTGTAAGATCTAATAAGCTGTATTGGTATAAGGGTCATCATTTTTCTGGCAAGAATGTTTTTGATTGACTATCGTATTTTATTGCGGGGATTTGTTTGGTGAACCAAATGTGATACTTGGAGCCCCTGCCCAGAAAACAACATTTTTATTTTATTTTTTACTTTCTTAGTGTTCACTTCCATCTGGTAGAGTCAATCAGTCAAAGCTCTAATTACATTGGAGTATAACGTAAATAATACAATAATTCAATAATAGCCATAGATTTTTCATTAAAAGGAAATACCTTTGAGGTATGATTTTCAATTTTTAAATAAAAATGGCATTACTAAGAAACTATCACCTGCAAAAATTAGAATGAAAGAAATAGGAGTAGGAAGATTGGCAAAGGGAGAAATGCTGCAAAGTGCTACTGGGGATTGGAAGCTGTGGAGAGCCACAAAATAAGAGGAAGCCAGGCTGTATACAACTAAGCATAGTAAATAAATGTACTAATTCAATAATAAGCATAAATATAACATCAAGAAAAAATTTTTTAAAAATACCTGTGAAGCATCATTTTCAATTTTTTTAAATAAATATGGCATAACAAAGAAACTCCCACCTACAGAAAATTGGAAGAAAATAATTTTAATCAATACTGTAATAAAAATACAAAATCAAAATTTAACAGAAACAACTTAATTACTTCTTGAATGTGTTGTTAAATCTTTTGGTTTTGCCAAAAACGCATGTTAGGTTGCTTTTTTATAAAAATTCAAGCATTTCCTACCTCTTTCTCTCATTTCTTCTTCTTGCTCTAAGATGCAGTAGCTCATAGATGGGTTATGTTCTTTTCCTTGGTCAACTGACTATTGAACTCTCAAATATATACACACACATGTCTATAACACATGCTTGTAACACATGCAGACAAGCATATTCTAGGTTTTTCCTTTACTTTCACTTGCATACACATTTATGTAATTTCTTTGTATTAATATAAGCATTAATTATCATTTGTTCCAAATCTGATGTTTTTATTTTTTTATTTTTACCCAGACTCACATGTTTTCCAAATATTTTTTGCATGACAAATGCTCCAGAAATCCTTAAACATTTACTTAAAAACTTCTGCACCACACAAGTAGGGAGTTCTACAACATTTGTTTGCAAATGTTCCTGTTAGCATCTCTGTTGAAAGTAGTAATTGAATACATAGTTGAAAACCATCTATAAGTTAACTGTTACTTAACTTAAGAATGAAATACGACAGATTTTTCTAAATACAATTTTCGTCGATTAGAAAGTTTAATCTAAAATTTTAACAAAAATTTATTTTTTAGCATGCATTCTTGTTTTAAAAAAGAAATAATTTTTATAAAGGAAAATAGGTAACTGAGCAAGGGAGACAATTCAAATATTTTTCGGTTGACAAGAGTGAAAGGAATCAATAAAAGTATAATTATTTCCCCTTTAAGTGCATATAATTTATTGGTTGCTTAGTTTACTCGGTACAAAGCCACAATAGGGAAACACCTCATGAAGATTAAACTCACTAGTAATGCTTGTCACTTTGATTACACGGCAGTTGCCCTACAGAGTTATCAATAAATTAAGGTTCAGGAAATTTATGTAGATACTAGGATGAGGTGGGCCTATACCTCACCAACAATGTTTCAGCTCATTTATTCTTTATAGTGTTGCTGCACAGTTATTTTGATGAAAAGAATTTTAATTGAAAAATGAATCATGCAGCTGTAATAAACAAAGATACTGGATAATGTTAACTTTCGTACAAAGTCAAAGTGATGATGTATTAAGTGAGGATCAAACACAATAGCAATAACAAATAAAACATGAAATCTAACAACACTTCTATAGCAGATTATCTGTTGTAGAATGTTGTTGGTCAGTTATTTGACCAAGATATTGCATGAAATCAACAACAGTTTTATAGCAGATTATCTACTGGATTAACTGATTAGATTTTATAAAATTTAAATCCCTTTTGGTAAAATTCAACCATTTTTATGATTTTTAATCCTAGTTTTCTCCAGTTCATTCTTTTTCATTTTTTCTAGCATTCATAATTATAAATAAAATATTTTCTTTTCTGTCAAATCATTTGGCAGTCAAGAAAATATTTTATATTTAAAAAGTTTTAAATTTCATTCATTAAAAGTAAACTTTTTATTCAGTCATATGATTTGATCCAGTTATTTTCTATAGTAAATTTTCATTCACTTAAAAAGTTGCAATTTCTTTATTTTGCAAACAAAATGTTGTTATTTTTTTCATTTTAAGATATTCTTTTTCAGAAATTCCAAATTAATCTTTACACTCATAATATAACTTTACAAATTTTATCAGAATGTTAAAATATTTTTCTTACCTAAAGCAACCGTACTCATCAGAAAAGAATCTTGAATATAATTAAAATTATTTTGGATATTTTCTT
Organism: Acanthosepion pharaonis; assembly: GCA_903632075.3. Taxonomy (NCBI): domain Eukaryota; kingdom Metazoa; phylum Mollusca; class Cephalopoda; order Sepiida; family Sepiidae; genus Acanthosepion; species Acanthosepion pharaonis. Next base: position 73,342 of record CAHIKZ030003079.1, read on the forward strand.
GTACATCCATAATCACAAGGAATGTCACAATCACCTAAAAAGAAAGTTAAAAATGAGAATTACAATATGATCATATAAGCTCATTTGGGATATAATTTTTGTGGTAACAGCCAGTTACTCTTTTTACTATCATGAATGGACTGATCCATTCATAATAAGTAGTCCTGGGTAATTGTCAAAGAAAGATCTTACTATTGCAGTGACTTATCAAGCTGAGTATTGAATACTACTCTCACAACTGACACTGTCAAGTAAAATGTTATGTCTTGTCAGAATTAATAAAACAACAGCAAGAACAACAACAAGAACAGCAACAACAATTCCAGGCAACATTGCTAAGATAACAAGAACAACAGAGAAAAATACTAGAATTTTATTGTTCAATACATGATGGCAATGCCTAAATATTGTAAAATAAAGAATATGATCATTATACCACTTATGCTCACATCGTAAACAGGGAATGTAAAAAGTTCACATTAAGTGCTTGATCTTTGACAGCAAATAGGGATTTGGAAATCTAGTCTAGAATTTTGACTAAGCTTGAAGAGGACTCAAAATTGACCTTTCAAACTGTAGCTGAAGAGTCTCAAAGAATAGTGGAATTATGACATGACACAGCTAGAATTAAGAAAAGATGTATCTCACATAATTTGGGTTCATCCCAACGCATACTTTACAAACCAAATCCATATTATGGATGCAGTGAAGTACATTTCAAGAGGAACTGCCCTTTTAAGAACAAAAAATGTTTTGAATGTGGAAATGTGGGACAGAAGAGTTTGCATTGTAAAGTTAAAAAAAGGAATAAAAATTCAAAATTCAAGAGCACTGTAAATATAGCATTGATGACAGACAATGGTTAAAAAAGAAAAATTTATAACCAGCTCCTCCTTCCTTCCCAACACGTCAAGTTGGCATCCCTACTACAACCAACATCCACTGCAACAACCAACAGCGATCATCTGCAACAACCAGCAGCGACCACCTGCATGACCAGCAGCGATCACCTGTAACGATCGCCTGTAACAACCAACCTCGACCATCAATGCCTGCACTGGAACATCTTCATCTCTACTGTTCCGATCACATTTATTTCTTTTCTAGAATAAATTAGCATATATCATATATATCCTCATTCTGTCATCTATGTTGTTTCACCTTGTCAGATTTAACGTCTTCGAAAATGTTAGCAAGCCTCTTGTGACCTCATCACCCTTTTGCGATACTGGGGCACGCAAGGGGTCCGCTACAATGTATAGCCAATTATTTTCTATTATTTAGTATTTAAACAATTGTTTTAACAGCAGTAGCAACAGCAACAATAATAATAATAATGATAATTGGTCTAATAAATATTTGACTTATTTTGTATTATTGCCATTTTTATTTTTATTATTTATTACTTTCTATTATTTAAAAAGATGTAGTAGTAGTAGTAGTAGTACAACAACAATAATAATACTTATATTTCATGATGATTTGCTTACTCTAACATCCAATAAAAAAAAAATCCCTTCATTGACTTTGGCACTGTACTATGAGGGGGAACTCTATGTATAGTGGATCCAGGGTTCTCATCAGTGAGGAGTTCACCTGAGAGACTGTAACTACAGTGAGTTTTGACTGGTTGGGGGCTAAATATGCTGCACATGAGGCTGAACTAATGGCAATATATCTAGGGTGGTAAAGAGATGACAGAGGGCTTCCTAGACTGATGTCAATGGCCAGGATTTAGGGTTTTCATGAGGGAATCAACAAGCATATGTCAGTGACCAAAGCAAACCTTCAAAACAGAGAACATGAGCTGTAGCCTAATTTACCCAATACACCAAATAGATCCAACATAATAACTGGCATAAATCCCTAAGCTCATCATTAAAATATTTAGTGCCATATCATCAAAACAAAAGCTATATTCAATTTAAAAAGGCAACAAGTGTGAGAAAGAGAGAGAGTGGGGGGAGAGAGAGAAAGAAAAGAGAGAAATAATTGCAAACCTGGTAATAGTAATGGCTGGCTGCTCATGTCTGAGTATGCTGGTCTACTAGGGCAGCTAGCCAATCCCTATTTCAGACGTTCAACATCCACACCTGTCGTTTATTCTACAAATAGGCTGAGCAGACTTTAATTATATTTTCTGGGAGAGAGTGCATTATAACTCAGACTCTCAATCATGATGACTTGTGATTTCATATGAGTACAACTATCGAAGGCACCCAAATGGTTTCATCTACCCAATTTCACTCACAAGGCATTGGTCAACCTGTGGTAGAGATTTCAGGCAATTTCCAGAGGTGTCATATGCTGAGATCACCTCCCCAGGCCGATAACATTGAATGAGATTTGAACCCAGGTTTCATGGTTGGAAACCACTAACCACTCGGTCATATACCAAACCTAATGGTACCAAAAGAAACTAAACATTGACAAACAACATAAATAAAAAGAAGATAACTTTTCTCATGCTTAAAATGAAAATACTTACAACCATAGTGAAAAGGCTTGCAGTGATAAAGGTAAGTACAGATACAACAGGTCGGATGAGTTTGAAAGCAAAAACTATGAAGAAAGTAAGACTCCAGTTGAATACAGGAATTACATATATATACCTGAAGTTTGAAAGAAAGAAATGAAACAATAAATAAGTGATAATAAGTAATGAATTAACATATGATATTGTTTTGTAAATTATTGGTCACATGAAACATTTTTGTTTGCCATGTAAAACTAAACTGGTGATAATGGTAAGTTCAGGAATCTCCTCAATTTTGTTTGATCTAAAAAAAAAGATGATTGGCTCTCAGGTAAATTCTGAAATGTTTTTAAAGGAAGGAGATAATATTACATACAAGTAAAAGTTATGAACTGCTGATACCAATTATAAGATTTTATATAAAATTCATATTGAATAATAATAATAAAATATGGATTTATGGCAGAAACCAGCAGAAAGAACCAAATTAATATTGTGATCTACAGTGTATTACTTAAACTGATCAAATGTTTATTGTAAATTGCTTTTTAAATTCATATTTATGCTGAATTTTATATTTTAGATAGAATGAAAATATTAATATAAATCTACAAAACTGTTGAACATTTGTTAAGTGCCATTCTTTTATATTTACAATGATTTCTCATTTGTATTCTTATAGTTTAAGGGTTTAATCTAAATACAATCATTTTTGAAAGTGGAAATATTGACTTATAAAAAGAAATTGCAGTGGTAGATAAAAAATATGAAAAAAAATTTAATACTCGATTCCAAGTATTTTGCTGTAGGCTCCACTACCTGCAAGTGAATAACCAATCAACAGAATTCCACTAAAAATATAAAAAGAGAAAATTATTTTAAGGTGAATTAAAAAAAATAATTTTACAATATAATTTTCTTACCACTACTCTGTTCATATTTAATTTTCAGGACTTGTTCTGAAAGATTTAATTTAATGAACATTCAGTTCTCTTTAAGTTTTTATCTTCTTCAAACATTTCACTGTTTGTGTGACTTTTAAGAATAAATGTTTATTTAATTAAAATCAAATAAAAAGCTCCACATTATTTTGCATAATGAGCCATAATAGTCTACTAGTAATCCTTATTTCAGTTACATTGCTCTTCCATGAGCTACTTCCTTTTTTTTGTTCAAAGCTGGTAACATGTATTTTTGATACATTTTCAAAATTTTACCCATTTGGTGTGAAATTATGCAAATTGCTTTACTGCATGAGAATGAGATGTAAACAAAAATCAATTCAACAGGATACTTCTTGTTGCATATTTTAACAAAAATATTGAAAAATGAGAAAATATAGGATTTAAATTGATTATCTTGAAATATAATTTTTACTTGCCAATAAAACACATGTGACTGAAGTGGGGGACCAGACTGAGACAAAATAAAGAAATGATTATATTGGGGAAAAGTTTGAATGATGCAAGTAAATTTTGTTGTTTTGAAGAGAATAGGTATGTTTCTTTTATCTCTTTTTGGGCTTATGTTTGTTAGTTGACTAAAAAATTAAAATCTGTTCTTTATTATCATCACAACAACTTTTGTTGTAAATATTCATACTCACGTTTCAAAAACAATGATGATGTCAAAGACATGTCCTATACCATAACCCAAGAACATCTCCCCTAAGAGATGCAGGTCAGGTGATCTTATACCTTTCTGTTCTGTAGTTATGTCATGACCTGCCAGAATTGGACCTGAACAAAAAAAATATAGAGTTCTTTAAGGCATAACATTAAACTCATTGTAAAAGACAATATTGATTAGAAATAACATGGAATTGTTTTCAGCTTTCAGTACCATGTCAGGATCTTGTTTATGAAGTGATGAGTACCAATAGATTCAAGTAAAAAACAGTAGAAAGCATAAATATACAAACTTTTATTGCAAATATTGTATCAATGTTTACCATTATTCTCTAGTTGATTATCTATTTCATCCAACATCTCCTTTAAGGGCAACATCTCAGTCTGAAAAAACAAAACAAAATTGAATTTATTTCTAAATAAGTGTGCAATACTCAACAGATGACTTCAGAGAATTTCAGTACCAGATTATGTGAGTAACTTATATGATTGAAGAAAGACTTTGTGCAAATAGGACAAAACTTTTGTCAGAAATTGTGAATATCAGACACATTCTATCCATGTTGACAATTGACAAAAACAGGAAAAGAGATGCATCATTGTGATGATGAATCAAAAAACAAATATTTCTAACAGATTTTAGTTAGTTTGGATAAATTTCATTGCCTCTCAATAATTTAATTGACTCTACATTCATTTCACACTGCATTTATAAACATTTCCTCACTTAATTATTGTATAAAAATACAGAAATAATTATCTGTTCTTGCATATAAAGTATCATATAAAACCCAAAATGAGTGGGGAAAATAAAGTAGGCAGATGTCCATGATAATGACTTCACGTGACTATCTTTAATGAAACACTGTGACATTTAAATTAGAGGGTTTTTTTTTCATTCTTTCTCAGCATTTCTATTTTTTTAATTATTCCCCATTAACTTTCCAAATAACTTCATTGGCAACATAAACAATTTAGTTTTTAATACTCCCAACTAAAACTCTATCTCTTAATTTTTTATTTGTATATAAAGGTTGTATTGCCAACTTAATATGGAGTCTTCTTGTCTCGTCATACCAAATATATCAGTGATATTTTAGTCTACCAGTTCTACTAATACTAATTAGGAATTGTTTAGTGGAATATTAATTTTTCTCCTAAATTCTTAGAAAGGTAAGCTTCCAACTGAGAAAATATTAAAATTTAGAGAAAACACAAATTTCAAAGTTCTCTGGAGGAATATATTGAGAACCAGATGTGCCTATAATCACGCATGAACATTATATGCAAACAATGAAAAAAAACGAAACATTGTTTGCATATAATGTTCATGTGTGATTATAGGCACATCTGGTTCTCAACATATTCCTCCAGAGAACTTTGAAATTTGTGTTATTTCAACAGATATACATTTTCACTTTTGTTTCATCTATTTATTGATGTTAATGTACTGCATTGATTGGTTTATTTTAAACTTATCTTTACATGATGCTTCCATTTCTTTAAATAATTCATCCTTTTATTGGTGAGTAAATTGAAAATATTTAATTGAAAGGAATATGAATCATGTCATCTGAAGATGAACAGAAATTACACCAGTTAAACATTGTCATAAAAGCAGTAAAGATAAAAGTCAACTTCTTGAAGCATGATGAAAAATACTAGTCTGTGAATGAAAATGAAGATAGTAAAATATTAAATTTAGTTTTTACAAATATTACAAGAATGTTATGATTACAGGAACTAAAAGATCAAAATTTTATTTTATTTCTTGTATTATGAGGTTCATTGTTGGACTGGTGAGATGTTTTACCTCTCCAAGAACAAGCACAACAATAAATAGTTATTTGCCATATAAAACAAATGCTTGTTTGGTTGTGAACATATTGATATACATTCATAATTCTTAAAGGTTATAACAATATTATGATAATTCATGTAGTTGTACAATCACCATTTTTAAAAATAAAATATCCTGCTGCTGCAGAATATCAGGAGAGAAATAAAAAAGTAAGTTTTCATTTCAGTAACTAAAAATTTGATATTAAAAGTTAAATAATCAGTAACAAACACACACTCCAGAAAAAAATTATTTTTAAAATGGTCAGTTGAATAGGAATAGTTTTTAATAATAAAAACAACAAAAAAATGCATTCAACTTTTCTAAATTGCTTGGAGGCCGAAAATTGATATCTTTTTTAAAAAAAATTATCTATGCCGGTTTTTGTTAATTTTAAATCAAATAAGCAGTAGTAGATTTTAAAAATAATAATTTACTATATCCTTCTTATTCTTATTAAACTATTGACTAATTCAGTTGCGGTCTGTCACTACTTTTAAACTGTAGGAAATGAAAGAAACAAAATGTAGCAGAATGTATCTTTCTGCTTTATGTGCTATATCACTTCAGGACATTAGCAATCTTGGCTCTCCACAACTTCCTGCCTTTTCTTTCTCTCTTTTGGCCTTTTACTATTCCTTTTGTCATTCAAACTTGTTAAATAGGTCTTTCACAATTTGCTTCCACTTCTTTTGCCTTCAATTGTCATGTGAGTGTTCTCTAAGCTGTCTTTCCTCATTAGCTATTCCAAAAATTTCAAATGTCTCTTTCTTATTGTATTGTCTGTGTTTCCTTGTTGTTCATGTTTGCCTTAAAACTGACTCATCCCTCACATGTTCTGCCCATGATATTCTTATCATTTGTCAGTTGCACCACAATTCAGTTGGTTCAAGCCTCTTCTTCTGTGATGAGATTCTCAAGCATTTAATGCCATGTAGAAGGAGTGATGTTGCATTATTACTACACTACACATATAGATAAATGTGTGTACCTGTTTGCTTTTAATATCTCCAATACATAGGTCACATCTTGGGTTGTTTATTTTGATAACATTCATGAATACTGTTTTGTTTCTCTCTATTTTTGTGTATTTATTAAACTCTTTCTTTATCTACATTCAGGTTGTTCATTCACAGTGAACTAACCAATCTATAATCTAAAGCTTCTTTTTCATTGAAAAAATATAAATGATTTTTCTTCTCATTTAATTTTTGATGTGGGAAATTATTGAGAAATAAAAAGAATTGCTAACTTCTGGAAATTCAACTAATTACTAAAAATCATTATACAATTGCCAAAAAAATCATGTTAATCAACTTAACTTTTAATTTATCCCTCAGTTTAAGGAAATTGTTTAGAATATGTCAAAAAATTGTTCCTGAGATTTGAAGGAAATCAGTTTGTGTCTGAAAAAACTCATCATTCTCTAGTTTTTAATATATTCAGGTAAATTACAACATTTAGAACAAATGCTTTAAAATCCTGCCAAAATTCTCATCAGATGTCATGTTGGATTATCGCCCCTGACTTAGAATTGCAGGCAAAACACTTTTTGAAAGCCTCAATCCCTTTTACACCAACCACAAAAGCAAAAATACACCTTTTTTAACAGTATGTTTCATTTTTTCTAGGTCTTGGGTCACTAAATGATGTAGTGAATAGGAAGTTTTTATACACATTGGTGATTACCAAAATGATGTGTGGTCACTCACATCATAGAATCAGAAATAGTCTCACGTTCACATGGGTAAAAAAGCATACACAGAAATAACACTAAAAACATGTTAAATTGTATATTAAAATCATACAATTTATTTATTTTTGCGTACTGATGTGTGTGTATTTTTGATTATAAGTGTTTTAGGGTTGCATGTAATAAAAGGAAGACATCACTTCATACAAGCAATATAGTGGAGAGAGAGGAGCTGGACATCTTCACCTCCCAATTTGTTTTATTTTATTTATAATATTCATTATTATTATTTTATATTGCTATTTATTAATAATAATAATAATGTCCCTACAACCTCATGCAAATCATTAAAATATATTCACAGCATGTAAATACTTTATCACTTCATAAATTTCTGCTGAGAAATTTCTGTAAACATTTCACATCTTCAAACAATGAAGTAAATTTCTTTCTTGGGATAACTATGCCATGGACTGGAGACACTAATAATTCTGTAAACATGTTTTATCAATATATTTTATAAATATTTGTTTTGAATCCATGATTTGGTGTTTGTTTTCATTGTCTACTATGATACTGAATTGTTCTATTAAACTGCTGTTAGTATTGTCCATTTCATTACTTGAGTCATTATTTACCATCAGTCACATGTGCCTCAAAACTACAGTTAGCAGGACAGATAATTCAGTTTTAAAAATGACCATTTATCTTATCCTGCAACAGTCATGAGCTTTGAAGGACAGTCAATTTCAGTCATTTGTTTCAAATTTTTTAAAAGTCAGGAATGGAATTGAACAGTAAATATGTGTTAAATTGTATTTCAATTGAGTGTTTGTGAAGAAGTTAGTTTAATTCAATTAACAATTTCAGTTAAACAGCAGAAATATCTTTTATAATATTCTTGACAGCATCTCTATTTTAGATACTTGTAATAATTAGTTTTTAAAAAGAAATGAATGGAAAGGTCATAAGAGATATTTTATTTTCCTCTGCATCTTTATCTAATTACTTGCTGAATTATCCACACCTTGATTTATGTCACAGATTCTTTGTAAGAGAATGATGATTGATTTTAAATCATTGTTATAATTTGTGGAGAAAAATGATGCATTTCAATATTACTCTATGATCTTGCTGATGTGACCTCCATCTTCTGGCTTTCTCCTTCTATATTTTGGATAGGAGTCATTGTCTTGTTCAAATTTAAATTTAGTTTAAATCAAAGGGAAAAAAATTTTCAGTGGGTGCTTTGTGCAAAAACAGCTTGATCTGACCCCTTTGACATGTATTTGATTCAACACTTGATTGAAAGAATTGATAAGCAGATATCAACATTGATATAACAGTTGAATATGTATTGTAAAACACTACCCACTGATTTGTGATTTCTTGCTCAACTTCATGTCCATATTGTCTCATTTTGATTGTGCCAATGTGGAATCCATCTTCTGGCTTTCTTCTTCTATATTTTAGATAGAAGTCATTCCTTTGTTCAAATTTAAATTTAATCTAAATCAAAGGGAAAAAGTTTTCAGTGGGGTTTGTGTCTCCTGCCCAGGGCACCCTTTTGATCAAAATGAAATGTACTTATCCAAGTACCCTATGAGTCATTCTCTTATTCAAATTTAAATTTAAATTTAAATCAAAGCAGAAAAAAAAATTCAGTAGGACGTTTGTGAAAGGACCCCCCCCCGCCCCCGATCAAAATTATCTTGCCAATGTGACCTCCATCTTCTGGCTTTCTCCATCTTTATTTTAGATAGGAGCCATTCCCTTGTTCAAATTTAAATTTGATTTGAAAAAAAATTCAGTGGAGGTGGGGGTTGTGCCCCCTGGGTACCCCCTTTGATTAAAATGAAATATACTTATCCAAGTATCCTGTGTAATATAGTTTCAGAATATATATGGCTATGGGGGGGGGTCTATCTCCCAAATCCTAGGAGTGGTTAGATAACAAACAAATAGACAGACAGAGTCTACAACTTTGTATATATAGATGGTCTGTTTTTGTCATATGAGTCGTGAATGTCAAAGTGAGCATTTCCTTTTTGGCTAAAGAATTGGAGTTCCAATAGGGTACGACATTGTCTAATTATGGTCTATTTTTTTTATATGAGCTGTTTGGCTTTCCAATAGGGTATGGCATCTGCATCTTTTATCTACATTTTTCATCTTTTGTTTTCCTGCAATATAATAAATCTAAATGGAAGTAAAAGTCTTTCAAAGAAACTTTCAGTGAATATTTGAATATTTCCATTTAATTTTATATATTTTCATAAGATGATCATTTGCTAATTTTTAAAATGATAATAATTACTCTATTTGATGAAATATAAATTCCTCACTTTTTTCTTTAAAGAAAAGGCTAAAAAATAACTCCTTGGTGTTACCTGTGAATCTGCAGTATTTGTAGTTTACTATTTACCCAGATACTATAGACTATCCAGTAATTTTACCAAACCTAACTCCTTTGGGGTTCTGGAAGTTGGCACAGAATGTTGGTTTTACATTCAAACATTGTTTTGGAAGGTTTATTTTCTTTTTTACAAATATAAATTTTATCATTCTCATATGACAGAATTTGTAGCTCAAAGTACACTGGAACAGAGAGAGAGAGAGAGAGAGAGAGAGAGAGAGAGAGAGAGAGAGAGAGGTCAATCGTCCGAATTAGTTCTTTGGTGGTTAGAGGAGTGAACCTGTATTTATATTGACGTTGGTAAGTAATTAGAGTGTGGTGAGTGCAAGTATTACTTGCCCTTCATTTTGGTACAGGATCTTCAATCTTTTGTTTTTCTTATACAAATATTTGGTTTCAGAAACAAAGTTAGCTGATTAACTTGTCTTTAAGAATGCTCGTGTTAATATTAATGAGGTGCTAAAGAGCTGATAATTAGGTTATATCTTTCAGAACTATTTTAATTTTATTTATTAAACATAGCCTACCATTACCGAGTATGTTATAATTTTGCTCTTTTTAAGGTACTTTAGATATCATGAAATAATATGCTTACTCTACCAAACTGTTAGATCTGAAGAGATGTTCCACAAAAGATGATTCTCTTTACTTACCTCAGAATTCAATGACTCTGTCTCCCATTTTGTTCCAGATTTTATTTCATACTTTCTATCTGAAGAATTCTTTAGAAAGGTTGCAAAGTTTTTAGGGGCTTTCTGCTTTTCCTAAAACACAATTTAGAATTTCAAGAAGCAATAATAATCAATTTTATTTTTCTTTTAGGATAAAAAGCGCAAACACCATCCATATCTATGACCAATGACAATGATTGTAATTGCACATGAATAATGACAATAACAAATATTTAATTGACAACAAAAATATAATATTAATATTAGTTGGACTGTTGGAAGTCTTAAAAGAGAAAACACTTTTTTTGGAATCAGGAATGAAGAATAAATTGAAACTTTGATTAAATGAATCCAGCAAAAGTTTGCTTACATTTTTTGTCAGGACCAAATTTCAAATTATTAATGACTTAAGATTTAAGTAAATTAATCCAAACTTGTAATTATGTGTTTAGCAAAGATAATATTCTAATATCAACAACAACAGAAGATAAAGCAGTAAAATCCAAAATACGGAAATCTTATTTGAAACAATCATTTAAACAATTTGTATTGAATTAATAAATGTAACATCTTTAAATTCTGTTCATTAAATTTAAACTGTCCTTGTTGAATCGTTTCCTTAGAACCATTCTTTTAAACTTATTTCTACTTGATTAATTCCTGAAAACATGCTAAAAACATTTATCTTTGTTGAAATTATTCTTTTAAATTTATTTCTCATCGCACAATCAATCTCTTCATTCACAAAATCTAATTTCCAACACCATGGTAAGCATCAATCAATTCAATATTCAGAACTTTCACACAGTATATTGATTTTACTTATTCTTAAAATCTATTTTCAGATTTATAATGACTTGATCAATTCATGAATATAAACAATGATAATCATTGTTGAAATCATTCTTTTAAATTTATTTCTCATTGCATATTACTTTATCAGTAATACATCAATCTCTTCATTTAAATCAGACAATGGAATGATGATTATTTCTTATGGCAAATGAAAAAGTTCAGTCTTATCAACAATGAAGAAACATCTAGAAAAAATGAATGGGAGACCAACCTTATCATATTCGACTTGAATAGCATAGGCTTTCTGAAGGATCTCAACACCAATCAATATTAATAGAGTCTGAAAGGAAAAAGAAACAAAAGATTCATTTTTTTTCACTTCAAAATTGTAAGTAATGTTTGCAATATCCCAAAACAGCTCAATCTTTTTGATTAAATGAAAATGATCAGTGCGATGGGTTTGGTCAATATTTTAATTTTACCGTAATGTAAAATAATCCAGCAAATTTTTAAGAAATGAAGTTGTCTTTAGAGACACTCTCTTGTCTGTCTGTTTTGTCTGTGAATTAATTGATGGCAGAAGGAGGTGGGATTAAACAGGACCTATCTTGTCTGGTTTCTTCATCTATTGGGACTCTCTGTGGGCTGGCCAGTTTATATAAGAAGATTTGAGCACTTCTGTCATTGATAGAGGCTTGTTCCTCACTAAGATATTAATGACCTTTATTTGTCTTAAAAACAGATGGCCTTTTTTCATGGAATCTTGTCAGGCCAAACCCCTAATGTTGAAGTTTTGGTAATGATATAAACGTTTGTGGGCCGTGATAGTAATTTAAATAAACATAGCAATAATTCTTTCTTGGAATTTAGGAAATTTTAGAAGACCCTAAATTTTGTCATACAACCCTGGGAACAATTGTGTGGGATGGGGAAGATCTAGTCTTGCTAAATTTAAATGAATTCTACTTGGTTTATTTCGAATTAAAATCTTCCTAGAGCTTTCTCCAAATTCATTTTTGGCTTCTAATTATTTATTTTTATTTGTTCTTTTTTTCCTAATTTTCCTCAATGCTTAATTAGTTTCACTGAGTTTTTTCAGTTTCATCTTATTTCCAGGTTCAAGTCGTCATTAGGCATTCTCATATATTAAATGTTGAACCCTGTTATATCCTTCATCGGCCAAGGACTTGGAAAGGAGATGGGCAACGCCAAGGTATCTACAAGATCACTGAAATGATTATGAAGCAAGAGAAGCAAAATATAACTATGCCGAATCAATCGAGGTCCGGATTAACAACGACCACGGATCCCATTGATGGATGGGCGTAAACATAGTATCAGGTCAGCAACGGAAAAATTTACAATAGGAACCTGGGACGTCCGAACCCTATACTACCTCGGAATAACCTAAGAGTTTACCCATGAACTGAAACGTTATCCCTGGGACATCATTGGGATGTCTGAAGTCAGATGGATTAGTTTTGGCAAAACAACTACACAAGATGGACATAAAATTTGGTTTTCTGGAGATGAGAAGAAGTGCCAACATGGAGTGGCATTTATTGTAAGGAAAGAAATTACACACAGTGTCATCAGCTTTAATCCTATTTCCAGCAGACTTATTTCCAATCATGTATCAGCCAGATGATACAACATAACCATCATCCAGGCCCATGCTCCATGATTAGAGCACAATGACAAGGAAGTTCAGGAATTCTACGAATTATTAGAATTTACTCTGAGAAAAGTCCCCCGGAAAGACACCACTTTCATACAAGAGGATTGGAATGCCAAAGTAGGACCGAGTGCGTACACAAACTGGGCAGGAACAGTCGAAAGATTTGGCATTGGGGAGATGAATGACAGATTCTCAGACTGCTCGAATTTGCCAGAAGTCATCATTTCACCCTGGCCAACACTCTGCAACCCCATAAGCTGTCTTGATCCGCAACCTGGCACTCACCTAATGGGAAGATTCATAACCAGATCGATTTTATTTTGGTTCCTCAACACAAGAACATTTCCTGGTGCAGACATCGGCAGCGATCATGATCTTGTCGTGACGATTTTTAAATTAAGCGCTGTTCAAAAATTCCTACATCCACTTTCACCTTGAAAACTAAAAGACCCTGAAGTCACTCAACTGTTCCAGACCAAAGTTGGCAGCAAGTTTGCATCCCTGAACCTACTTAACAGTAACGTAGACACGTTTTCAGATCACCTTAAAGAAGTGTTACTCACAACAGTTGAGGAAGTTTTGGGTAAACGGCAAAGAAAAATCCAACCGTGGGTCATTAACGAAATCCTGGATTTGTGTGACAAGAGGAGAGAACTTAGGAGAAAGAAGCACTCAAGTGTCAAGGTCTATGCCCAATATCAGGAAGCTCAGAGTGACGTGAAGATAAAAATGCGGAAAGAGGAGTGGATACAAAATAAGTGCAAAACCATTGAGAAGGATATGCTTACTGGCAATAACAAACAGGCTCACAATACTCTCAAATCTCTCACTAGGATCAGCCAACAGAGAGCAACGGTCATAGAGGATGAGAATGGTAAACTGCTGACGGAGAGTGGGGAGGTCCTCTATAGGTGAACTCAATACTCTGATGGTTTATACAGTTACCAGCTCCATCCAGATGTCTCCATATTGCAAAGTAACCAGCACTCCACAGAAGACGAAACCAGTCCGTCAATACTGAAAGAAGAGGTTGAGTTGGCAGTAAAGAGATTGAAACCTGGCAAGTCACCGGGAGTGGATGATATTCCCTCTGAGCTGATAAAACATGGAGGTGAAGAAACCATCAAAGTCATAACAACACTATGCCAGAAGATTTGGGAACAAAAAGTGGCCTAACGAGTGGACTCAGTCATTGGTAATACCCCTGCCAAAGAAAGGAAGCTTCAGGCAGTGTTGAAATTATAGGACAATAAGATTGATCAGTCATCCTAGTAAAGTCCTGCTCTGTATCATTTTGAATCGTTTGAAATCCAAGGCTGAAGAACTGCTATCAGAGGAAAAAGCAGGTTTTAGAACCGGACGAAGTACAATGGAACAGGTCTTCAATTATAGGATCCTCGTAGAGAAACACCTGCAACATCAGAAGGACGTGTTCCACAACTTTGTTGATTTCAAGAAAGCATTTGATCGTGTATGGCATGACGGTCTTTGGCAAATCCTTAGAGAATTCAATGTAGATAACAGAATTATCCAAGTCATCCAGGCCCTATATAAAGATGCCACCAGCGCAGTTCTTCTGGGAAAACAAATGGGAGGATTCTTCCGGACAACTGTCGGCGTGAGACAGGGATGCGTACTTTCACCCACATTGTTCAACCTATTTCTAGAGAGAATCATGCAAGAAACCTTGAACGACCATAATCCTTCAATCTCTATCGGTGATAGACCCATCTGTAACCTACATTTTGCAGATGACATTGAGCTCATAGCAGGTAGTAATAGTGAACTCCAGGAGTTGACCAACAATCTTTTTGAAAGAACAGGAGCATATGGAATGGAGGTCAGCTCCAAGAAATCCAAAGTAATGATGAATAGCACAAACAGTAACGCCTGTGTCAACATTACCATGAATGGGCATTCACTGGAAAGGAAGTGTCCAGTTTTAAATACTTGGGAGCAATCTTGTCTAAAGATGGTAGGCCGCTGCAAAACCTGGCTGGACAATGTCAAACAATGGAAATCAGAATTGCTGATGGCTGCCATTGATAGACCGTTGTGGAGGAGATTTGCATTCGGACTCCCCCACGATTACAAAAGTCATGGGGTGATGATGATGATAACGATGATATATCCCTCATGAATAAAATTGAACAAGAATCAGACTTGTGCAACTCCTGTTTAAGTATTTGCACATTTCTTTCCATTACACCATTTGAAGCAGGATGATAAGGTGGAATAAGATTATATTTTATTCCATTCTGTTTACCGAATACTGCAAACTTTGAACTGAGGATGCCACTGGGATCCCGTATATTAACCATTTACATGTGCACAGTCTCTTCTGTGTGCTTATAGTAAGGTACTGTTGACTTTGCTCATCAACCCCAACTTCTTGATATGTATTAGACAAGTTCACTATACTGAAATAAAATGGCAAACATGTCTCCGAATATGTAGTGTTGAACAGACTCTGATTCATATTCACCTTAAAATCTCCACAAATACGTATGTGTATCTTTCTTGGGTACATAAGCAGTTGGTGAGATCCAATCATTACTTAGACTGTTTTTATGATATCATTCTCTTTATGTATCCCAGCTCAGCTTCCACTTTATCTTACAATGCATATAGTATTGGTTGTGCATTATCCTTCAACCGTAATTTAGCTATAAATTCAGTAACTGTTTCATTTTTCTCATCAAATACTGCCTTGTGTTTCTCCAATATGCCTTTCACCAAATAATGGTTAATCGGCTTATATTCTCCCACCTTCTCCTAAAAATCTATTTCTAATCTAAATTCTGACAAATCAACCAGTTCCGTCTTAATAACGGTGGTACCTCCTGTTTTAATATTACTAAAGAGAGTATTACCTGTTGATTCTACCATTGAACTTTAACGGGAATCTGGCTGCATACCAAATCTGGTTACCACCATAAGCCTGCAGCTTTAGTGAATACTCTTTCATGCTGATATTCTTAAACACTTTTTATACAACTGATAGTATAGATATGCTAGCTCCTGTGTCTAGTTACATCTGTAAATTATAACCTTCTACAATCAATGATACTTTAATCAGCTTATGATAACTGTTAAGTGTATATTTTTTGAAAAGAGCAAATAGAAAAATGTGGAGCAAGTTTTTGTAAATCTAATAGACCGAGCCTTACTTAGAGTTTTAAGCATATCAAGAGAAACTCTGTTGTTTTGTTCTATTATTTCAGCTGATGTGTTGAGATATAAAGAAACCCCAACCAACTCTTGCTTCCTTCATCGCTTCTTATAGTCACCATCTTGAAGATCTTAAAGGCTAAGCAGCACCAATTGATATTGTTTCTCTCTCTTACATACCTTTTTGATAACCATTGATCTCAGAAAGAGATTAAATGGATCAAATCAAATGAATATATCAAATTAAGTATATGCAAGCATTATTAACCAAATCAGTCAAAAGGACACGACACGCCCACTTCACTACTGGAACAGGGTATCTGTCCACGTGACCCGATTATGATGATTCGCCAGAAAGTGATAAAATGTTAACAAAATCCCTCCATTGTCTGTCAAACAAATATTGGTTAATGATGTTTTAATTTTAAACAAATCTGATAGACACAATTCAAAAATAAAATATATATCACTTATATACAGGAAACATTTACTAATTTTATAAGAGACAGAAATATAAATAAAGACACACTTACCTCCATAACAAAAACAATTATAGAGAGGACAAGAAATGGATAAAAACCAGAATTGTTTAGCGTCATTGGCAATCCTAGAATTAAATAGAATCAAACATTTTTGAAAACTGTTTCAAAAATCATTTTAGTTACAATGATTACAATTATTATGGTACATTTTGTCTTCATGAAGAGAGAAGATGAAATGAGGAGATAAAAGCCTGACATAGAGATATTAACAAACATACTGGCTCAGATTCAAAAAACTAACATAGCAATAAATGTGGTTTTTAACAGAACTATTTCAGGCCCCTCAGTTTTGAAAGCCAAATTCAGAATTACATTAATAGTGCTATTTCTAAATCAACCTACTTAAACTATTGAGAAGAAAGTTAGTAGCTTCATCAGTTACAGCTGACTGTATCATTGTTCCGAATATCAAGGAGAAATATATTAGCAGTGTTAAAAGTGTATACAATGGACAAAATGAGAATGGAAACTCAAAGTGGGACACTTTAGTAACATCAGCAATCGAGATCATCTCAAAGAAAAATAGTCAAAGGAAAAATGAATGGATGACAGCTGAAGTTCTCGGCATGATGAAAAGGAGACAAGAAACAGTGCCAAGGTGGAGCACTGAATATAGGATTCTGAACAAATGTAAGCAAGTTAAAGAGGGATGGCTTAAGGAAAAATATTCAGAAATAGAAAGAATGAGTATCACAGATAAAGCAGGTATGCATAGAAAATAATAGAACTGACAGGACAAAAACATGCTCATCAACAGAATGGATAAAATCCAAAGATGGAATCCTGATATTAAAGAAAGAAATAATACTTTAGAGATAGAACAAATACATCGGAGCACTCTTCCATGAAGAAAGAGAACAACCGACAATACACAGAAATAAAGAAGAAGAAGAAATATTGAAATCTGAAGTG
The DNA here is from genome assembly GCA_903632075.3 of Acanthosepion pharaonis. Classification (NCBI taxonomy): domain Eukaryota; kingdom Metazoa; phylum Mollusca; class Cephalopoda; order Sepiida; family Sepiidae; genus Acanthosepion; species Acanthosepion pharaonis. Next base: position 91,164 of record CAHIKZ030003079.1, read on the forward strand.
AAATCAGCACTGGGTAAATTGAACAGAAATAAAGCAGCAGGACCAGACAGAATCTGGCAGCCTTAGATGATTTTGGCATTGACAAGATTACAGTCTTAAATGAAATATACAATAGTGGTGGTGTACCAGAAGACCTAAGTAGATCCATATTCATAGCATTACCTAAGAGGTCAGGTGCAAACGAATGTGAACTCTATTGGACAATCAGTCTAATGAGCCATATAACAAAACTTATCATCCGACTCTTGATGAAGAGAACGTGCAGCAGCGTCAATGCAGTTTTGTCAAAGACACAGGTACAAGTAATGCGATATCTTTTCTAAGGATGATAACAGAAAGAGCAGTACAAATGCAAAAAGATGTATACCTATGTTTTATAGATTATGCAAAAGCGTCACAAAGAACTGGTGAAACTGATAAGTAACCGAAACATATATATGGGAAAGATATTAGAATAACCTACAACCTATAATGGCAGCAAACTGTCTGCATACGGATATATGAAATGAGTTCAGTAAATATACAAAAATAGACAAGGATGTGTCTTCTCACCGGACTTATTGAGCCTATACAGCGAGGCAATTCACTAGTGAACTAGAAGTCCTATTAGGATTCATTATTGGCGGCCAAAATCATAACAACACAAGATATGCAGATGACAAAGTGTTGATAGTAGACACAGAAAGAGAACTATAAAATCTCCTACAGAAGGTAGTGAAAAAAAAAATGAGAAGAAAGGACTAATCTTCAACTGCAAGAAAATTGAATTCGTGGTTGTTAGCAAATGCGCCCAGTATGTAAATTACAAATTGGAGACAACAAAATCAAACAGGCGCAACAATATAGATATCTGGGAAGTTTATTAAGAGAGAATGGGAAGTGCAACATGGAAGGCGCTTTTGGACAGTGAAAGATGCCTTCCAAAATTTAAGCAAAGTATTAAAAGACAGAAAAATATCGCTAGAAACTAAGAAAAGAATACTGAATTGGTATCAGTTCTCCTATATGGCAGTGAATGCTGAACAATCTTCTCACGGATGAAGAAGAGACTTGATGCAACAGAAATATGGTTCTACACAAGGATGCTGGGAATACCATGGACCGATCATGTGAGCAACAACAAAGTTACAGAAACAATAGCAACAAAAAAAGAAAACTTATGCTTAATATCAGTAAGAGACAGTGGAAATTTCTGGGGAACATAATGCGAAAAGAGGGCTTAGAAAATTTGATACTCACATGACAGATTGAAGATAAGAGGGAGAGAGAGAAGAAAGCAACGCACAACTTATCTGGCTAGCTTGAGTGAAAAGATTGCGGAGCAGGGTTTGGGAGAGATGACTAAAGGACAAAAATTATTAAGAGCTATAAAGGACAAGAAACTGTGGAAAAACGTCTTGAAGGGACACTGTACATAGAATAAGAATCACTGAACAGGGCAAGTGTTTAAGAAATACATTCCATAAATGAAATTTTATTGAAAGGAAGAAAACTATTTCCTTTTTGAAACCTGGTGCCACAGAATGGAAAAGTCAACTAAATATAAACTGAACAGCCAATTTCTGTTAGATGTGTACAAAAGAGTCCAATATATTTGTAAATTCAGTTTCTAGTTTTCAGTAAAGAGAGTATTAGACACTTTTGCCCACTCCTATTACCTTTTGTGAAGAAAACATGTTTCCCACCCAACCAGTCATTTTCAAACTGAGTGTCATGCCACCTTGATGGTTTGGACAGAATAGTTAAGGATGTTATATGATTTTAAATTGAAATAACAAAATTTTCACATGGGTACAAAGTTTTATTAGAGCGATAAATGCAGACATTAAAAAGCAGTTTATAACAAATATAAACAATTCATAACAAAAAAGAAACAATTCATAACAAAAAAGAAACAATTCATAACAAAAAAGAAACAATTCATAACAAAAAAGAGGAAGTAACACAAAATATATATTAATGCAAAATAGTAATACAGAAATATAACAACGATTAAATACAGGTGGGGTTTTTTTTCTAGATTAAATACACTAAACCAGTTTATCGGTCTTCTCTTGTCAAAGCAAAAATCGAAGATAAAAAATGTGCACAGTGGCTAAAAATTATGCAGCTTCAGACAAATGTTACATACAAGAAAATATAATATTTAAAGTGAATTACATTTATCTTAGAATGTTATATTTTTGTAACTTTTATTACTCTAATGGAATCTCTTGTATACCACCTGCACCGCTCACTTTTCAATTCTTGGTTGTAAAAGGCATGTCTATATAGAGATACACTAAGGTATTTGTTTATTGTTTTTGTTTTTAATTATTACATTTCAGAATTGGAGAAAAGTCTTTAATGAAAACATAAATGAGAAATATTTTAAATAAAATTTCAAAATTATTTCCAGAAATATGATAATTAAAATGTTTTAATTTTTCCTTACCTAAAATACCAGTTCCCAGGATGGATGCTATTGTTACAAAATCTACAAAATAAAAATAAAATTTAATAAAATATGAAAGTTACCTAAGAAATTCATTCATACATACAGGGGTGGGTGTTGAAAACGTCTTGGTCCACTCATAATAAATCTGCCTTCAAATGTTCAGATTTTGGGAAGTGGGAGAGACCGAAAACTTTTTAGAGCCTCCTGATGAACACAATGTGTTTGTGTTGACAACAAAATGTACTTGATATATTTGATGTAGTGATATATTTGAATGTGAGAGTTTTCCTGATTTATATATGCAACGAAGAATATATACGGTCGATATGAAGTAGCAATAGCAATAGCGCTAATCTTGACCATGTGAGTAGAGGTAATAAAGAACTTGTGAATACAACTGAATACTCTTTCTTTAACCAAGATACAGTATTGACTTTAACAAATCACAATTATGATGTTTTGCATCAACATAAGACCTGGAGTTTGTTGAATTATGACTGAGATGCTTTGTATCTAGCGTAATAATAAAGAAGAGACAACTAAGCAGAGGGTGGAGATAATGAAATAATGGATTTGTTTTTTTGTTTTATTTTACTTGGTCTTTTGAACAGGAGTAGAGGTTAATCTCATCTTTTCCGCTTTGGGCTCGGTTTACGGTTCCTTCTAAAGTCTTGTCATTCTCTTCCATACTTCCTCTTGTATTTTGTGACATTAATTGTTTTATTCAGAGCTTCGCCTGCTCGTCCGAGTGGGTAGGTAGGTGATACTTGAGCAACTTCTGCTATGTCAGCTCTTCTCCCTTACCAAATCCTTACCAATCTACTCATCCCTGCTTGGTGTATGGCAATATGAAATTAAGTCTTCGGATATGTCGTTCTCTTGCCAAAGGTGGACCTGAATTCTCCCTCCTCCGATCACAAGAACGACTGTTAATATATAGGCAAGTACCCAGGTATTTCCGATTTTATTACCAGTTGATCCCCGAAAATCCCTTTACTTCTCATTGTGACATAGAGAGAGAGAGAGAGAGAGAGAGAGAGAGAGAGAGAGAAAGGTGGATTTAGTAATCAACAGTGCTAAAGAATTAAGATGAAGGTGCTAATTACTTGGGTAGAAGGGATTCCGGAGTAATTCCAGAAATGAGTTTATTTTTTTTTTCTCTTGTTTTTTTTTTTCTCTTAATAATTGTTTCTGGGGTTGAGTTATTAGTTAATTAAATGTAATAATTCCAGGGTGATTAAGAGACGAATTCGTTAAAGTAAAGTTTGTGATAAATGGCAAATTGGATTTTTGGATGGTCTGAATAGCGGAATTCAACCAGACGGGATAAGTGGTTTTGGCAAAATTTAAGTATACGTTGTCTGCGGAAGATCCAGCAGGAGGTCCGAATCCGATTTTAGTACCTCTTGAAAACTGGTTGCCCGCGGAGATCCGGAGATTAGGCGGAAACACATGGTGGTCCAGGCGATTTGCATATTAAAATTCGGGGGCGGTGCCTAAAGATGGTTTAGCTCCGCCTCTCTCTATATAAGCTGCCCGCATGCTTGAGTTAGTCAGATGAGTTTGGAGTTCGGAGATCAGAACGCGGAAGAGGCGGCTTGTTGGAATTTGCTGGTCTGGTCTGTTGGTTGCCCTGTGTCAAGAAGACCGATCCGAACCAAGAGATCGAAATAGAACCCGTACGAATCCAGATAACTTCGTCAACAAGGCTGCGAGAAAGCAGACTGCTATATCGTAGGGTGCAGACGAAGATCCACGAATTACTTCCCTTAGATCAGCCGAAATTGTTTCGGCAGAAATTTTCCTACTCTCTCTCTCTCTCTCTCTCTCTGTGACTTTCCGACCCAAACGAGTGAATCTCGTTACGACATTTTGTACTCGTGTAAATCCTTCGGTAGAGACATAAAAAAAACAGTGACCTAAATAGGGCTTTTGTACAGGAAGAGGAGTTGCTTTTTTTTTCTTTTTCATGTGTTTGCGGCTACGACAAGAAACTTTTGCTGCATGAATAGTGATTTCCTTTCAGCGAAATACCCAGCCATTTCCTCCCCTTCCCACCGGATCGTTCTGGGGAGATCGATACACTGCTGTTCGGATCAAGAATTCACAACGTGGCGAATAGTGGTGGTTCCTTCAGTGCACCGGAGGAAGATCGGGTGGATTTCTTTTTCGGGCAGAACCACCGGGGAGACAGGACAGGCAGGGTCATTACGTTAGACTCATCCCTACTCGGTTGAAGTGGATGCCGCTTAGAAAACCGAACTTCAAAAGAAACTATTTCCTGATTTATTAAACAGAAACATTTGATATCTAGATAAAAACCATCTCTTCTCTTTCACCGTGAGTGTCCATTAATTATGTTAACGTGTGCATCACACTTTAACATAATAATTCTTGTTGAGATATTGCTCACAACGTAGGTAAATGACGATTATTGTTTTTATTTGAAAATTGTGCAAGGCTGGTTGGTGACTCTCTGTATGAAACCTTATTGGAGAATCTTCTATTGTTATGACGACGTCATGTGTCGTGAGTATTCTATTGCCTATGAACTGTTACTATATGTTTCATGTTTGGAATTATTTCCACTAACTTCAATATAGATTTTTCAACCAACAAAGTGTATGAGTACAGAGTAAATACATTCTTTTACATAAATGTTCTTATCTCTTTTTAAATTGCCACATTCTTGCATTCTCACAAAGAGAATTTGATTTCTTTTTCCTTCATGTCACCAGACATTTGTAAATGGATATATACTGCAAACACCAAGGATAGAATTTTCTAACATCGTTATTGAATCATTAGCTGAAACTTTTGAGAGAAAACACATTGTACAAAGTTCTCTGCATGAATGTGTTTTGGTTTCAATACTCAATAACACACAGCGTCTGTCTCTTCACCAGGAACAGCACCCGAGTTTTCAGGTCAAAACACTAATTCAGAAACACATTGTACTAGATTTAGATTCTTACATATCGTAATTTATATGGAAACAGATATGACGTATACAAAATGGCGATAAGAGTTCTTTTGTTCTGTTCTCAACATTCATCTTAACATATTGTTCCATTATTATCTACCATCCATGAAACAACTTATTTCCCAGTATTTCTCAGACTCATTTTGTGCATCAAGAGATGCAAAGTCAATTGCCTCCGTTCTCTATTTATTTGTTCATATTGATCTTCAGGCACAAGGTTGAAAAATTTTATTGCCAATTGTATGATCGATTTTGGCTTAACTTTAAGTCGAGTCTAACGCTTCAAGTTGCTCTAGATTTGTCACATGATAAGAAGCGTTTCATAATTTGTTTTGAAAGGCACACATAGAAACTCAATATTTTTACTCAAAATTCTTGTAACTCCTTTTTGAAAATGTTGTTTTTTATCAAAATACTTTCCGCAGTAGCACCATAACGGATATCTTCTATTTTAAGGAATGTGGAAGGATCAGTCACATTTACTTTACTGATATCATTCAGTTTCAATAACTCTCTTTTGATGAAGTTACGGAGAATAGCTTTCATTCCAGTGTTAATGGAGTTTCGTAACTTATGTTTGTATATGGATCTCCAAATTGCGCTTATCAGCATCCGGTAAAATTTAAGCAATAAAAGCACAATAAATTTTTGACATGGGGTTTTGTATTTTGGAAGCCACCATGTAGATAGTATCTTCCAATACTACCATTGTGAAATATGACAAAAGTGCTGGCCACTGCTCAAAAATTCTTTGTACAATTTGTTTTAAAGAAAGACATTTTGTGCAGCATTAGCTGCACAAAATGAAGAATTTTATGAGGACTAATATTTATAATTTTTTTAAATTCTTTGTATTTGTAACCTAGCTTTAGCTAAGGTACGAAAAAATATTTCATGCTAGTTCTTCCAAATAATATGATTGTTCATTGCTGGCTTTAGAAGCACACAGATTATAAAGAATGGCAAACACAAGCTGTATGAATACATATTCATACAACGAGAGACAAAAGTTATCTCCCCTTGACACAAACAAAAATAGCAATAAAAATTAGTTATAAATATTGACGAGAATAACAAACATTTACGAACCCGAATTACCTGCGTCTTAATAACTTAACTTCCAAGGGCAAAAGAGAGAGATTGAATTTCCCGCCTAACGATGTCTCGTGCCGCTCTCGTTAGGTCACGTGACTTTTGTATTCTCATGAATAATCTTACTACTGTGGGATAACACAGTAATTCCACCTACATTTTACGCGCGCGCGAGTTTTCCTCCCTTCCTACCACACTTGTGCGTGTGTGTGCGCGCCCGCGCGGTTTGCGCCCCTTCCTCTCTCGTTCAATTAGACATAGCAGTAGCCATCTTTTGTTGTCGACTTCGACCTTGCTGGTTACTCCTGATAGCTGTCTAGGATGGATTTGAATTTTTTCCCGCGCGTTTCTTGACGTCACAAACGTCCAGCGTTTCCAACTCAGTTGCATCCCGATTCTCATTTATTCCGTGTCCCTAACCCATACGCGGGCCGGAATATCTTATTCTTAACTAACTAAAACTTCAACATGTCGATATTACATTTTTCCAAGACCCAACTACTTGTCTTGATGCAACCCGCATGTTGAACCTTCTCCGTTTTCAACTAGAAAATGTCGAGTTTCTACAACACCGTCGTCAATATATATTTTTCCAAGACTTATCCCCGTCTTGATGCAACAGCTTGTTGAACCTTTTCTCCATTTTCAACTAGAAAATGTCGAGTTCCTACGACACCGTCGTCAATATACATTTTTCCAAGACTCAACCTTGTCTTGATGCAAACAACTTTCGAACTTTCCTCTATTCACTACCAGAGTTCTACAACACGGTCGCCCTCACGCCATTCCAAGACTCAACCTCGTCTTGATGCAAACAACTCTGAATTCTCCTCAATGAAAGTTGATAATCTGTTCATACACCTTTGAACCTTCTAACTACTTTGAACCAGTACCTAAAAAATATTACATACACTCACACTATCAAACTACACAGTGAGTACTTTTCCTAATTGTGTACACATACACCTTTCGTTTAACAAGTCATTTTTCCAGAACTTTCTTTCTGATGGAACTATTCCCGCCTTGGCCATCTTGGTTTTCTGTTTTGGCGTGGAACACTTTTACTAATGATCTCAACTGTCAAGACAATTACTTGTCCAAATATAATAAAAGTTCATATATGTTTTTCAACCAGACGCCAGGCTATCTTCTTATATTGTTATTTATGCACGTGTTGAATGACCACTTTTCCTCTCTAAGTTCACTCACTCGAATTTTATACTTTGTTTGTGGATTCGGTAGTTTTGTGTAGTGTCTGGCACAAGGCCACTTTTTAATAAACCAGCACTGCACGCTACCAAGTCCGCAACACTACTATTTTTGCTTGAGTCGAGGGAGATAACTTTTTTGTCTTTCGGTACAAATATATCAGGATTTTTCTGTTTCAACATCTGTTGACCTCCTCCTTTGCTTTCCATCATAACACTGGCATTATCACTAGTAAAAACAATTAAGTTTTCAAGAGATATATTATTTTCAATGAAAACGATTGTAGACAATTACTTGTCCAAATATAATAAAGGTTCATATATGTTTTTCAACCAGACGCCAGGCTATCTTCTTATATTGTTATTTATGCACGTGTTGAATGACCACTTTTCCTCTCTAAGTTCACTCACTCGAATTTTATACTTTGTTTGTGGATTCGGTAGATTCTGTAAATGCCAAGCAGTCTTTTATTTCCAAAAGCGTCAAAAACTTGTCCACAGTCTTATGAATTTCAGAGTTGTAATATCTCGCCACTAATCTCCCTATATTTAGATGTCCTTGCGTATTGTCAGCAGAATCTATTCAAGTAAAATTTCCACAGATCGATTTTGAGCAAATATTGCATTATTATTGGTTACAAGGATAATGCAAAATATGGTTGGCTACTGATTTAAAATACTATGCGGAAGAATTATTGACGTCAAGTGAGATCTGACGGGTAAATACATTTGATGGATAGCTTCCCAGCATAAAATTTCTTATATCTGATCAATAGTAAATCATTAAATGGTGATTTTAGAATATCAATTAAGCCAAACTCGCGTAACAAATATAATCTTTAAAACGTACCAAAAAATCCAGATGTTGTACCAAAGGCACAAAAAAATCAAATTAAGGACAAATAGTACCAAATTTGTACGAATGTACCAACTTTGGCAGCGCGACTTGTAAGATGTTCAGATGTTCTGAGCATTATTGTGGCGACATGGTAATAAAACAAGTCTTGGAAAGAAAACTCCTTCTCAAAATTATTTTCAACAAGCAGAAGGACGTAATTTAAAACCTGAGACAAATTAGAAAAGTAGCTTAGTTTACCGGTTGGGTCACGTATAATGGAAGCCGTCAATCAGTTTAATCACTAATATATCGCGATATTTTTCGTTATTGTATAATCAGGGGAGATGAGATCAGAAAAATAATTAAACTTAGCAGTGAGTTGAGAAAAGAGTACGCTTAATTGAGATATATCGTCAGTCGCAAAAAACTTCGGGACAATTTACAAAATCTTAAAGACAGATAGTTTGAACTCGTTTGTCTGAAAAAGAAAAACACAACGCCAATCTTCATTCTATAGCTCCTTCCATTCAACAAACAGGAGCTTTGGACCGATCAAGCCCAGAACAACTCAACAAAATCTGACAACACTTCGTGAAATTCGTTGATACTTTACACGTTTATAACTTCACCTATTACAGTCATGGCTGGTGTTCGATCCCAACCTACCGCCTGAACTTTGATACGGGACCCCGCTCTCTACTACATGTCGATTTCAAAGTTTCCCAACCTGGGGACCACAAACCCTAGAAAATAAAATGGGAAGGAAGGGCAGCGCTTTTTTAAAATTACCAAAAATCAAGGAATTATTAAATTTAAATGAAAATTTCAGTACATATTCATTAATTATTTATTTTTATAATGAAAAGTTGTTTTTTTTATTTAAAAAAATCTGAGAAAATATTATTCTTTTTGTAATAACCACCAATATTTTCATGACTAAATTTTACTTGAAAACAAATGTTTAAGTCGCAAACTTTTAGATTTCCATAAAGATTAAACACCGACGCATCTCCGCTGAAAAAAAAAGCCAAATTCGAACCCGACTTCTGCCAGTGGATAAGCCTCTTGTATCGTTACTCCTAGTACAGGTGAACGGAAAGCGGTCGCGCGCTTTTGCGCTGTCTCGGTCGGTTCATCGCCCCTGCTTTACGTTTTTGGCGTTGGAGCCTCTACTTTGCTGGCCAAATGACAGTCTGGCCCTACGTGGAATCCTGTCCCTGGTGGAGCTCGAGCCAGGGTTTCCGCATACTTTCATGTCATCCCGCAGCGACATTGGTACTGAAGACGCTTGATCGGTACGAAAAGTTCATAGGGGCCAAGATTAACCGCGACAAGTTTTCTGGCTTGCGGTTAGGTGCATGGCAGTGGGGGGAGGGGGATCTTCCGGGGCACTTTGGTTGGACAGATGGTCCTGTCTTCATTCTTAGGGTGTGGTTTGGACCCAACCTCCAGCATGAGAAAAACTGGTCAGAAGTACGAGCAAAGGTCGCGACTTGGCACCGAAGGGGTTGTTCTTGAAGGGCAGGGCTGAGGCGTGTGCCTCTTACGTCTTTCCTCTCATCCTTTACCACTTGTCTGCACTTCGATCGAGATCTTGTTATTCTCTGTTTTGCGGGGAGTCGGGAAGCAAGTATCAAGTCTGTGCCCAACGTCCGTGTCATTGGGGGTTGGGAATGCTGCACTTGGATAGTAACAAACTCGTCTCGAGGCTTTCCTACGCCGCCATTTGACAGAGGACTCGATTTGGGCGATTGTGAGGGATGCCTTTCCTTGCCTTAATATTACTCTTCCCATCTCGCTGGTTGATTCCCTTTGTAAGCCCCAGGATCAAACGAGTTTCCTTCTAGAGTGTCGATCGGCCTTGGGGATCATTCCTCAGTTCAGTGAACTTTCTCGGCCTAGGAGAGTCTTCTATCGTGAACAAGTGGAGGGGGTCGCAAAGGATCCACTATGCGGCCAGCTCGGCTTTTCGACCTGCGAGTTTCGCTCGTTTTGGTCTTTGGCGCTAGCAGCGGATTACCTCAGCAACTCTGAGTTTTTGCTTACCTGGCGATTGGTTCGGAATAGGCTTTCTCTCAATGACAAGGCCTTCATATGGCTAATTCCCAGACTGTGAACGATATAACCTTGGCTTAGAGAAAACAGCTTCGCACACCTTCTATCATTGTCCTCGGGTCCTCTCTGGGACTTTGTCGGAAAGTTGACGGCTCAAATTGCTCCCGAAAAGCTCGTGCTTATTGATTGCGCATGCGCGTGGACAATGTGTCGCCTCTGTATTCTGGAGTGAAACGGATGACGTTTCTATCGCTGCTGGCCATAGTCCGAATGGTGATTTTGACGACGCAATTGGAGTTAACCGTTACTCTCAGAATCTAATCCGATTTTTTGAGTATCAGCTCAAGAAGATTAGAACTAATAGAAAGCAATTGGTTTCGGCGAAATAGGGGTGACTGGAACGAGCTTGGTTCGCGTGAACGGGGCTAGCCTTGATTTTCTTTTTTAGTTCCACCTGTCACATCGGAGTGGTTTCCTGTAGAACCCTCTCCTGGTTAGGATAAACACCTTTTTTGTGTACCCACTTAATGTGAGCAAGTGTCGTTTCCGGCTTCTAATTTAGTTATTATCCAAATCGAGATTCCCAACCTCCCCAGTTTGTTTTTGGCCCCTTTTTTCATCTCGACTGGGTCAGCTTTCTTCTTTCTCCATGGCCGTATTTATTTTAACCTTTCCTTCTCCCTTAATGAGAGAGCCTCTTGATTTTGTTAAAGGCAGAATACAGCGGCCTTTCTGAATTCTTTTGAGGATTTGACGGGTCCAACTAACATCACTTATCCTTTTATTTTGTGTATTGTTTTGATATTTTAGTTTGTTTTGGGGTTCACTCCCCACCCCCGTTATTACGTATGATCCACAGATTTTTTATACATAGAATTTTATAATCGTTAATTTTTATGTCATGTGGTGTTTTTATAGGCCCCCTGAAATTATGCGGTATTGTGGCATATGGAGGATTGAATGATGATGGATAAGTTTTTTTGGTGGATGTAATGAGTGAATGGATCGTGAATCTGTATAGCTAGGTATAAGATAGTAAATTTTGACCAGCCTCAGCTCATTCCCCAAACCCCATTTTCGACTTTGTTCCACAATTTTATTTTATATAGAATAAATCTAAACAATTATTTAATATATTTTCTTTTTAACAGATATAATATATTTAAGCAAATGCCCTGTTTTTTAATTAAACATTATTAATTACATTTACCTGGTTGAATGTTCGAGAAATTAATGTTTTTAAAGACACTAACAGAAGGACATCTAAAAATAGAGATTCACTCTCTCAAAATACATTTAGAAATTGTCTCCGCTGTTTTCAAAGGTATAATCACAGGCCAACGAGTGAAAAGGTCAATGATAGTTAAAAAATACTGGTATCGATCGACCTCAGGCAAGAGACCCCCACTAAATCAAGGTGAAAGTGGCTAAACCGTCAGGTTTTGAAAATTGCCCAGGAGGATATTTAGTATGCCGTTGTATCTTGTTCTCTTGCTTAATATCACTGAACATTTTCGGCCAAACAAATCGATCACTCATTAATTTGATTGATGCTTTCCGTTCAGGGTACGAAAAAGCATGAAAGTGATCAAATATCTTTCTACGCATCGAGGGAGGAATATAAGGCCTGGAATATCCCATGCTGACATCACAGTATATAGCAATAGTACCAAATGGCACAGGGTGCTGCTTCAACTGTAGGGATGCGTTATTTTTAACTGTGTCTAAGGTGGCATCGTTCCTCTGCTACTCTGCTAAGCAGTCAAAATTCAGTGGTTGTGCGTCGATCGAATGTATTGTTGATCATGATAGTGTATCAGCGACTATGTTTTCAGGACCTTTAATATAGCGAATATCCGACGTAAATTGGGCTATATAGTTCATTTGTCGGATATCCCTAGGGGTATACTTGTTAGACTTGAAGTGCAGTGCATATATCAAAGGTTTATGGTCTGTGTAAACGTAAAAAAAATCCGCTCTTCCAGCAGGTGACGAAAGTGTCGAACTGCTAAGTATATTATTAACAACTCTCTTGAAAAAATACTATACTTTCTTTGCGCTGTGTTGAGCTTGACAGAGAAAAAGGAAATAGGTTTTTTGGAATTATTCTGTTCCCGATGAAGAACAGCCGCAACCGAATCACCTGATGCATTAGTTGACAGCATGAGCGGCGAATCGTCATCAGATATAAAAGACAATTTGGTAAAATGGGCAAGAGCGGTCTTTGCTTTGTTAAAGGCAGTTAGTGTTTCATCCCGCAAGGTAACCTTTGAGTTTTTGTTACGTTGTCGTTGTAATAAATGGTCTAATAATTCCGAGCTCTAACATATGCTGAAATTTCGCCTTTGCCAGTTTGTATTTGTCAGACCTCAACCGTCGTGGGGATGAATGCGTAGGCGGGCCTGTAGTGTTGATACGGTGCTCCACGTTATGGCGCACAGTTTCAGTATATTTGAACGGCGTTGTTATCTCCGGATATCTTTTTAATAAATCTTGCAATCCATTAGCTGCAGATAGAGTGGCGCTAATTCCTGTATTAATGTATATTAACGTAATTCCTTTCTTGGCTAAATTAGTCGTCTTCTCCTCTAATGAATGGGAACACATTTACCGACAAATTGAAATGAGTTAAGAAGTCCGCGCCTAGGATTGGGGTCATAACCTAGGTTATGGTGAACACCCACAGAAATGATCGTGTAAATCCAAGATTTAACGTTAACGAAGTCTCACCATAAGTATTTATTCGGGAACAATTTGCCGCCTGCAACGTGTATGCAAATATTTTATCGACATTTTCGGTTTGGCTGGGATTACGCTGACCTGTGAACCCGTATCAACCAAGAATAAATATCCAGTGTTCTCGTCACGGATACAGAAAAGGCAACATCTTGACATTCCCCCGGTAGAAAACGTCGTCTCGACATGCTGTCGGGATGATCGTTTTCCAACTGTTGTATTACAAAATATGTAACATGGATTCGTGTGTCGAGCTGAGGAAATTCGTAAGACTCACTGTCAAAGTCGAATGATGTTTCGTATTTATTAACGCTTCAAGTTACGTGGCAGGCTCCAAGAAATTTGGCGCAAATTTGTATCTACTTAGAATACGCACTAAACCGATACGTACGTAGTTGAGAACGTATGAAATTATGATTTTTTTTTTTTTTGTTTATTAGCCGATCAGAAAGTGTTTTTATTTACTTCTCGGCTGGAGTCGATTTTAATGTGTTGTTGGGCTACTTGGATTGATTTGAGATGTCCCGCTTTGAGACACTTTTAATGGGTTTTTAAACAAATGTAGAAGTCTGATTTGATACATATCTTATCGGGCTTAAAGTTAAATTTACTTAATATTTCCACAGCTTGCGAACTACATAAACTCAACAAAAAACATCAAGTGACACATTCAATCAAAGAGAGACAACTTCATACACAGAACAGTAAATCGAGTACAATATTACAAAATTCAACACCAAAAACAAACTGTTTAATTTCCCTACAAACACAAAAATACCTTATCAAACTTACAATCAGCCCATTTGGACAAGCTGGACAGAAAGCATACTATGACCAGCATACAAAAGATCTCCCAGATATCCAAATAGGACAGCGCGTTAGGATGCACAACAAGGACACAAATATATGAAGCCCCGCAGTTGTCACGCAAACGTGGACAGAACCAATCGTTCAGATCCCATTTGGACAGGTTTTCCGCAGGAACCGAAAACACCTGAAGGAAGACCCATCTAAAGTCACTATGTATCCTTCAGAATTCATAACAGCCAGAGTGAATACCAACCCATCAGCAAATATAACCAAACAAAAATACTTAATATCCCATCCCAAACCTGCAATCACCATGCTAAACACGCCCCACAGGAACCCCATACACGCACTAACAGTACAGAAAACAAAACAACTAAATCTGGCCAAAAGCCACCGGCAAGACTCAGTGAATAAAGCACAACAAACCATTTTCTCTCTCCAATTTTTGAATTTCTTATTAAAAAGAAAATCTTTGTGTAGACACAAAAAAGGGGGGCGGAATCTTTATGTGAACACAACAGAGCAGATATTTTTTTCATTTTATTTCTTGTATTTTATGAAACCTAAATAAATAATTTTTTTAAATATTGTGTAAAAAGAGGGCGTAATAATAATAGACTCTTAAGATTTATTGCTCTTCTTAGGCTAGGGCACACACTGACACCGTAAGGAATAAAACATGAAACCTACAAAAATGTTTTCTGTCTTCTTTAAATATTACAACAGCCTTCAGTCGCTAATCAAAACTTAAAGAATTATATTTTTCACCGATGACAAATAATTGATTACTTGGAAATTTTAGAAAATGTGATCTAAATTTTTTCTCTTGGAGAATATTGGAACAAATAACAAATAAGTTTTGTTTCAGTAAAAAAAAAAAAAAAACGGTTTTAAAGTTTTATAAACATAGAGATTCTTCCACGTGGAAAATAAGTGAAGATAATAAAACAATTTTAGCACTGAAAAAACACACAGAAATAGTATTACATTGACAAAGTAAAATACAAATATCGAGTAATACACTTTAAAAAAAAACAATAAGAAAACAAAAAAAAAAAAAACAATAGACATATTGTTGTGGATTCTGGGGATGGAATCCGGCACAAATAAATAAACACGCCAGTAATTGAAATATAAAAATATATATATTACACGTATGAATACAAAGTTGAAATTAAGATTAGTAGTCCAGGAATGCGGGTTAGTAGAAAAGTATATTTACAAGTCTCTGTAATTGAAGCCGTAATTATCTCTCTTTCTGGACTCTCGTAACTCCCTGTCTCGACGTTTTTTGTCACACTATCTCTCCGTAGTATAAGTATACTTGGACAAGTCCATTTTCTGTACAAGGGGCGAGCCCCACAATACATATTTTCGTGGTAATAGGGTCTAACTAATTCGAAAGAAGTTCAAAAAAGGAAGTTTAACCTTTTCTTTTTAAAGTTCTTGTTGGATTAAAATAAAGTGTTGACTTTTTTTTGTTGAATAAGATTTTATGAAATACAGCCATTTTACATTTTAAAAAAAGTTTATTTTAGAACTAAGAAAGAAATGTTCAAGTAAAAATGAAAAAAATGATAATAAAAATATAAAACATCTAACTTACATGTTTGAAGATAAACAGTATTCATGATGATGGAGAGTTTTGTGAAGCCAATATTTTAGATTTGTTTATGATTGATGTTTTGAAAATTCCTCTTCAGTTGTAATGTTAAAGGAACGGCATAAAAAGTATTAATTAAAAAAAGTATTAAGTTAAATGTTGGTTTCTTGAAAGCTGTGGCTATTGAGTGAAAATCAGTTATCAAGACTAAAATAGCAAGAATTGTAACATTATGCCCCGTTGATAGAAAAGGTTTTAGTGTTATTCTATTTGTTTGCATCTGTTCATTTTTATGATACGAATTGAAAAGAAAAAAAAGAAGAAAAAAAAAGCTGTGACGCGCGGAAAATGCTCTACACTTTTAGTTCTTGATATGTGTCAGCGTATAGGTTAGTCATTAATTCTAGTGTGTGTGTGTGTGTGTGTGTGTGTGTGTGTGTGTGTGTGTGTGTGTGTGTGTGTGGTTTCATGACTCTTTGTCCAAGTTATTAAAGTGAAACAAAATGCAGATCTTAAAGTAAGTTTGGTTCTCACGTGCTGCTGAAATATTGTGACAGGTTCTTCATTTATTTTAGACAGAAAATACTTATTTTTTAATATAATCTATTTTCTCATCAATTCACATAAACAATGCTTCACCATATTTTAGCTAGATCAAAAACGTGTACATTTCATTTCAGAATAGAGCTCATTGATTCTCACTGCCTGCCCATTATTGTTGCTTTTCTTAGATTAAATTTGGGTTGGAAATGTTATCATGACTGTGGTTCTTGCTAAGATACGTTGTGAATTGAAATTATATATATGCAATTATAATGTAAGTTGGAAGAAATAATGACGTAATGGCAGACTATATTCAAATAATATAAGGCAGGGGATAATTTACTGATATTTTGAGAAGACACTATTGTATCGCAAAATGCCAAGTTGGGCTCGTGAGGAAAATAATTGATAAAGGTTACTACAAAATTTAAGAGATTACTATTGCAATTCAGTTTGACTTTTAAAGAACAACAAACAGAATTTAAAGATTTGTGTCGGATTTGTAACTTATCGAAAAGTAACTGTATTAGATGTGATGTACTACACTTCACTGTGTAAATACGAGTAAACACAATTTTCGTTAGGAATTTTGGCCTCAATATTCAATTTCTCCTCCTCCCTAGCTGACAGAAAAACTGGAATTCAAACGTTGGGTAAATAATTAATATACAAAATCAACAAAACCATTTCTTATTAACTAAAGTTGACTGTAAAGAATGCGTTTATTTTACAAGGAAATTTTAAAAAGCAATACATGAAGTAGAAAAATATAAGAATTGTGTTGTGCCCAAATGTAAAAGTAAAATAAAATATATAAAAAATCCAAACTAAAAGAAGGCATTTGCTCTCCTTAAAACATCTTTTTCTCACTCTCTCTTTCTCTCTCTCTCTTTCTCCCTCTTTCTCTCTCTCTCTCTCTCTCTCTCTCAACACTTCTCTCTTTCTATACTTCTCTCTCTACTAATGAGAAAGCAACTCTCATATAAAAACAGAAAGAAGAAAAGAGTTAGCAACTGCTGCGAAACGGAAGTTTGCTAGTCCATGATCAAATTATTGTAACTAGAAATCTAGCAAAATAAGAGAGGCTCCACGCATATCTTCCACTATAAAATAAGAAAAAGAAAGGAACGCCGGAAAACAAACCAACAAAATTTTGGCTAATCAAAAGAACAAAGAGACTTTTGATGTTAGCCGAAACCAAGCTTCGAGCCAAGTAGTATATAACGAAACAGCCAACAGACAGCAGTAAGGAGACGCGTGTCGCGTCAAGAACTAAGCGGTTATCTGCTTAAGACATTTTTCTGTCCTTTTTGAGGGCCGAGGTTGACGCCGCATATGTTTGCAAAGTAACCACACTGCCGACAGATGCCAACAAGATGACAACTACTATCAAAGTTTGACTCGTAAAGTAACAGCTACCCAGCAGAATGAACTTTCGCCAACCCGGTTTACAAAGGACACGCTCCAATCGAAGTAAACATATATTATTTCTTTATATCTTTGATTCTGTTCCTTTATTTCGAAGTTTCCGATAAATATTACTAAGACCATCTGGCGCTTCTCCACAGAGTCAATGCTCACCGTCAATGATTCAGCTACCAAATATTATACAACAAATATTATTGTAAAATGTTAGACAAATAATGTTGATTTTCTCTAAAAGGTTAACTTTTGTAATATATATATATATATATATATATATATATATATATATATATATATATATATATATATATCAATGTAATAGGGTTAATGTGCTAAAATGTTTTGCATATTACAAAACAGCTCCCTACTCAGTCTTTCCAAACAGCAAATATTCACCCCTAAAAGGATCCTGCTGGCAATTTAGCGTTGTTCTGAATTATTCTATTACTGATTCTTGCAATCCTGTTAGATCATTAGGACATTGTCGTAATTTGGTACTGATTTATCAAAAGTTATAAACATTTTGGAAAGTAGTGGTAAATTGAAAAGAGGCTACTCTACTTCATAGAATGCATTACCCGATTATTCACCAACAACAAACCAGCAAAGACTGATACAGTTAGGCATCAAGGTTCTGCCCTCCCACCCGATTCCTTAGACGTTTAACGTTTGTAGTTCAAAACGGTCATTTATTTTGTTCTGTTTTTAAACATGTCAAGAATAGATTTGTAAAAAGTAAAACTAGAAATTAATAATTTCGATTGAGTATAATTTTGTAGGTAACTATATTTTTGATTGAGTTTACTCTGCTCTTTATGAAAATTACCATTATTTAGAATATTTTACTTTTTCGAGAAAAGTTTACTTTTAAAATTAAGACAGGAGAAGTGACTCTAAAAGGTTGGATTTTCTTTACAATAGACGCATCATGATGAAACTTACTCACATTAACTAGGTACACAAGAAGATTCTATCTTAACAAGGAGAGGGCTCCACAAGAACCTCACGGTTGTAACTTGGGGGGATTTAAAAAAGAAAATCAAGGTTAGCCCCGTTTATGTGAACCATGCTCGTCATAGTAACCCACCTTCCGCTGAAATCTGTCAATACCAACCATTTTCTATCAGTTCTAATCTTCATCCTGAGCTGATGCTCAAAGAATCTGATCAGATCCTGATGAGAATAGCTATCACATCGCAAGATTTCCTCCATGGCCAGCAGCGTCAGAAACACCATTCGTTTCACCCCAGAATACGGGGGCGACACATTGTCACACGCGTATGCGCGATCAATGAACACGAGCTTTTCGGATGCAATACGAGCTGTCAACTCGTGCCGGACGTGCGAAGCCGTTTCCTCAATGTCACACCGATGACAGGCAATCCGACAAGCACAATCTGAAGGCTGTGTCATTGAGTGCTAGCCTGTTCCGAACCAATCGCCAGGTAAGCGAAAACTCATGTTTGCTGAGATAATCCGCCGCTGGCGACCAAGATCAGAAAGACTGTAACTCGGTCGCCGACAAACCGAATCGGTCGCAGAATGAATCCTTCGCGACCCCCTTCACTACTTCCCGATAGAATACTCTCCTAGGCCGAGAAAGGTCACTGGACCGAGGAATGACCCTCAAGGCCGATCGACACTCGAGGAGGAAATCTGGTTGATCCCGAGGCCTACGATGGCACTCACCTCTAGAAACAGGAGAAGTGATGGTAAGGCGAGGGAATACGGCCGTCACACCCCCATTAAAGATCGAATCATCTGTCAACGCACGGCGTAGAAAAGCCAGCCTCGAGGCGTGTCGGCGATTCGTCAAGTGTGACACTCCTAGCACCCATGACACGGACGTTGGGCACAGACATCTCTGTCGAGGTGATTCTTGGGACCACTCTACAAGAGTGAGGAGAGCACGCTCTTGATGGCCTTGTTACGTTCCATACAGAAGTACAGAAGTACAGACAGCCGGTAAAGGATGTGAGGAAAGACCAATTTTCCTGGCAATATCGGCCACGATCAACTTACCCTCGACATCGACGTGGACCCTTGCATCTAGGGTACACTTAACCAGTAAGGAAATACCTCTGGCCAGTCTAGACAGCGCACAAGCATCGAGCTCGCAAACAAAGTGCGTCTCCTCGATCGCAGCGACATTGACACTGAACGACAAGAGGTTACAAAGCAGGCCATTCGCATTGTTTTGTATAATGAACCACTAGGATGCGCTTTCTTCTTGTATGTGTTGTGTTCCTTCAGGGCATGGGCGATCATTGCTCTCCACAACCTCCCATCCTTTTATGGCTAGTATCAGTTAGTTATGTTCCATGCGTGATACACGCTAAGGCGATCATGTATCTTTCGATACATGACTGACTAGTCAGTAGGTTGCCATTTCTTTCTGAGGTAAACCAGTTGCCATCCAAGGCTATATAACCTGGTCTGTCCTATTTACCCATAGCTGGGGGGTGAAGAAGAGGAGTCATACCTTTCCCAAGGGTATTAGCACGTAAGTGAATGCAATGGATTCCTCAATCCGAGCTGCTATCCATCACTCCACCTTTCCTCCTAGTATACTACAACTTAATTTTCTTGTTTTATTTATGAAAGATTTAATGCATATCCAATTCCTTTTATGTTTCTTTAAACAATTCATTGCTGATGTGACTTTGAAGAATGAATAGGCTTGTTTATTTAGATAATATCCCATAATAATATCAGCATTGTTTTTAACTACTAATGACCTTTATTTTCAATTACATGGCTATTTCATTAACTAATGATCATTCCCACATCTCATTTTATCTTCAGATCTGTTAACATTTCAAACTGTTTGCTCATTTGCTGGGAAATTATGTCAACTGCTTTACTGCATGAGAATAATATGTAAATGAAAATCAATTTAATAGGATCTTTGTTGTACATTTGAAGAAAAATGGTGAAAAATTAGAAAATATAGGATCTATATTGATTGTCTTCAAATGTCATTTCCATCTGTCAATAAAGTACTTATTGCTGAATTGGGAGGCCAGATGGAGACAAAATGAAGGAATAATTATATTGCAGAGAAGTTTGAATAATCCAAGTAAATTTTGTTGTTTTGAAGACTATGTATGTTTCTTTTATCTCTTTTGACTTATGTTTGTTGTTAGTTGACTAAATAATTAAAACCTGTTCTTTATTATCATCACAACAACTATTGTATATATTCAAACTCACATTTCAAAAACAACTGTGATATCAAAGACATTTCTAATACCACAACACACAAACATCTCCCCTAAGAGATGCAGGTCAGGTGACCTTATGCTTTTCTGTTCTGGACCTGAAAAAAATACAACTCTTTAAGGTATAACATTAAATCCATAATAAAAGATAATATTGATTAGAAGTAGCATTGAATTGTTGATAAAAGTTTTCAGGGTTCAGTACCAAGACCTTGTTTATAAATAGATGACTAATAGCTCAAGAAAAAAAACCCAGTGAAAAGCAAAATGGCAAGAACTCTTCCTGCTATTATTGTATGCAAGTTTGCATTCATTCTCTGGCTGATCTTCCAGTTCATCACATGTATCTTCATTCATCATCTCATTCAAAGATAACAAATCCATCTGAAAAAATACAGAATCAATTTATTCCTAAGTACGTGTGTGACACTCAACAGGTATCTTTAGAGAATTTCACTCCAATTTCTTTACATAACTTAGATGATCTAAGAAATACATTTTGCAAATGGACAAAACTTTTGTCAGAAATTGTGAATATCAGACAACTTCTACCCACATTGACAGTTGACAAAAACAGAAAAAGAGATGTATCATTGTGCTGATGAATCAAGGAAACCCATTTCTAACAGATTTGAGTCAAAGTCTACATGAATGTCAGTGCCTCTCAATAATTTAATTAACTCTACATATTAAGCAATTCATTTCACACTGCATTTAGTAACATTTTCCCAATTAATTAGTGTAAAAATACAGAAATAATTATCTTACATATAAAGTGTCATGTAAAACCCCACATTAGTGGGAAAATAAAGCCTGTAAATGTCCCTGATAATGGCTCCACATGACTATTTCTAGTGAAAGATTGTGACATTCAAGTAAGACGTTTTTCATTCCTTTCTTAGTATTGTCTCTTCATACCAAATATTTTAGTGATACTTTAGTCTACCAGTTCTACTAATACTAACTAGGAATTGTTGAGTGGAATATTCATTTTCACTTCCCAATTCTTACAAAAATTTGTTTGTTACTAAAGTGAGAAAATACTAAAAATTCAATATTTTATTTATTCAAAATATTTATTGGTTTTCCTAAAACAGGATTTAGAATCTGAATATTAATAAAAATAAAAAAAACACCTGAGGTGACTCATTTACATATAACATATTTATGCCCAGTGAAAATGAACCTTATTTAAAAATTGGGTTCTTCCACATATAAAAAGAAATATAAAATACTCCAAAACTTAAAACTGAAATCAAAATATTTGAGAACGAGTAAAAATAAATAATTTTAGTTTAGAAATCTTGAAACAATCTTGAAATTTGTCTAATCTAACATTCTTAAATTCTGTTCTTTACATTTAAACAATACTTGTTAACACCTTCCTGGTTGAAATCATTCTTTTAAATTTCTTTCTCACCACACATTGCTTCATAAGCAACCATAGAATTCAAATCAATCTCTTCATTCAAATCAGACAATGGAAAGATGATTATTTCTTGTGACAACTGAAAAAAGGTTAAATTTTATTAGCATTGAAGAAACATCTAGAAAAAGTGAATGGCAGACCAACCTTATCATATTTGACTTGAATAGCATGAGTTTTCTGCTGGATATCAACACCAATCAATATTACTAGAGTCTGGATATCAACACCAATCAATATTACTAGAGTCTGAAAGGAAAAAAGTTAATTTTCCTTGAGAAATCTTAACACAATGTCCAAAAATCAGTTTAACTTTTGGGATTAAATAAGAAAAAAGTTTACTAAAAAAGATCAATGCAAGAGTTTTAAGTTAATATTTTAATTTTGCCATAATGTAAAACCATCAATTTCTAAATTTACAAAGTTTTAATGAATGAAAACATCTTTAAAAATAGAATTTGTAAACAGAACTTATTGACACTTAAAAGCATCAATTTTTAAACTTTCAAAGTTTTAATGAATTCAGTCATCTTTAAAGACAGAAGCTGTAAGAGGAACTTATTGGTACATTGTTATATCATTTTATGGGTAAGAATTAAAATAATTGACTCTAGAATTCAAAAAGAAGAGAATTATGATATTAATTATTGTAAAACCCACTCAAAGACAAAGTGTTAGCACAAAGCTTTTGACACTATAGTCATATATTTTAATAGAATATAGACTTCCATGATTTAAAAACATTAACTATGATTAATAATTGGTTCAAGGTTAATTTTAATTAATTAAAAATACTTTGTAATTTTAAGAAGTTTTTATAATTAAAATGAACAATCACAATTCTATACATGTGTAAGCAGCTATTAAGACAACATAGAATGGATCAAACATTTAATCTTGTGTAGAGAATGACAAAAGAAAATAGAGCTTATTATTTACAAGGGACAAAATAAACCTTGTATTAATCAATAGTTTTAAAAGTAATGAAAAGATGAATATTTGGGAGACAAACAGTTTGTTTTTAAATGGAACAGATGAAAGGCAAATTTCTGTATCTCTTGTCTTGATAAAATAATAATAAAATGTGAACATTACAAGAACTGTTTTTTTGGGTGAGTAGAAATTCTGTCAAAAACATTCAGTATATAACTAGAGCTATAATAGTCAATAAATTAAGAAAAGTTCAAGTGACTTAGCTGACTCAAGAGTTTTGCATCAAAATACTCATCAAGTTCAGATATTTGATTTATCAATGAGTATTTCAGCACAAAAACTCTTGGGTTGGATAATTAGATATATCACTTGAACTTTTCTTAATTCATTGAGATAAAATATAAACAAAATCATTCTTACTGTCTTATTTGTTAATCAAATATTGATTAACAATTTTTTAAGTTACTATCATTCTTCACTTTAAAATTATCTTATAGACATAATTTAAAAATAATATATCACCTACATACAAGAAACATTAACTGATTTTTATAAGTGATAGAAATATTAAAAAAGAAACACTTACTTCTATAACAAAAGCAGTTATAGAGACCACAAAAATGGGTAAAAATCAGAATTGTATAGAGTTAT
This sequence comes from Acanthosepion pharaonis, assembly GCA_903632075.3. Classification (NCBI taxonomy): domain Eukaryota; kingdom Metazoa; phylum Mollusca; class Cephalopoda; order Sepiida; family Sepiidae; genus Acanthosepion; species Acanthosepion pharaonis. Next base: position 115,125 of record CAHIKZ030003079.1, read on the forward strand.
GGGTAATCCTAGAATTAAATAAAACCAAAAACATTTTTCAAAACTGTTTCAAAAATTCATTTTGTTAAGTTAATTTTACAATTATTATGGCAAATTTTCTCTTCATGATGACAGAAAAGAAACCAAGAATATAAAAGAATTGAACAAACCTATTGGCTGAGAAAAAATACATCTATAGCAATAACAGGTTAAAACATTTGAGGCTGCATTTGAGGTCAATGCCAATAAAGTATGATTTTTAATAATACCATTTCAGAGTTTCCAAACTGGGCTTCTTCCAGTGCTATTAAATCTTTAATTTTATTAATTGTGACTTTTGGGGATACTTTTGAAATAAGCTACTTGAGCTAGTAATGAGAAGAAAGTTAATTCAAAATTTAGTATCTTCATCAGTGTCATTGTTTACAGTATCACTAAACATGACAACTATTTCAGGAATACACTCCATAAATGAAACTTTATTTAAAGAGAGAAAATTAATCTTTTATTGAAACCTGGGATCACAAATTGGGAAAGTTAACTAAATATAAAAATGAACAGCCAACTTTTTTAGATATATGCAAAAGTTTCCAGCATTCTTTTATGAAAAAAAAGCAAAATATTTTTGTATTGTGTATTCAGTATCTAGTTTTGAAAAACGTGAGTGTTGGGAACATTTTCCCACCACCTTAAAGCCTTGTCTGATGAAAACATGTTTCTAACATGACCATTAATTTTCAAACAGAGTAACACATCACTCTGGTGAGTTAGACAGAGTAATTAAAGTGTCATAAGATTTTGAAATAAAATCAACAAACTGGATGAAAAAAAGAGCAAAACCCCCACACTCACACATACACACACAATAAAACTTATTACTTGTGTGTATATCAGTTACAGTGTTAAAAAGATAAGAGAAGGGTATTTACTTTTCATTAACCTGGAAGATTCACCTAAAGATACCAACACTGAAAGAGCATTGTGTCAACCACATATTTGGAATTTCAGTGCCTATTCCTGGTGATTTCCTCCATATCATCTGCACTGCAAGCTTTTTAATTCTTTTTAATTGTTGGTTGTAAAAATCATATCAGTATAAAAATACACTAAGATATTTATTTTTAAGATATTAATTTCCAGGACTGGAGAAAAATTGAAAAAAATTTATGAAAAAAGATTTTAAATAAAATTTTAAAATTTCCTCTAAATATAGAATAAATGAAATATTTTATTTTTCCTTACCCAAAATGCCTGTTCCAAGGACACATGCTATTGTCACAAAATCTACAAAAGAAAGAAAATTGAAGAGGTAGATGAAATAAATATGTTACCAAAGAAATTTATACATTGAAGGAGATGTACAAAGGGATGCTGAAAATTCCTTGGCACAGCCAATAAGCTCTACAAATAAAAGATCTGATGTTTGGTTAAATTTTAGGAAGTGAACTTATCAGCATCTCTTTATGTTTGTATTGACAGTAAAATTTGCCTTAATTAACTTGTTTTCCTTCATTTTAATTTTTTCTTCCTCATCATTTCAAATATGTTCATATATATATTTAAGTAATTCATCGAGTCTGAAAGAAACCTCAACAGAATGCAGAAAGCACTGGACGGCCATTTCGTCCTATATTTTTAGGACTCATCAGCACTACCGAGAATTGAAACCCTGACAGTTAGGTTGTCAAGCAAACATCATACCAATTGTTCCACCGGGCCTTGGTGACAAAGAGATTGCAAATCAGACTCAATATAGCGCCGCTCGCTCACATATTACTTGGTGGAACTCTTACTGAGTTCTCTGTAACCATAGGACTGTGACTCCTGGAGCCACGACTACTATCACCAAGCCACTCACTCGCATTAGAAGCCGGTTCAAGCAATGATGTACATGATAGAAATTATATATATATATATATATATATATATATTACAATAACCAGATATATTTTTTAGAATTTAATTTACATAATGGCCAGTCTATATTCAGCACCTGAAGATTGTGTTGTGCATGAAACATGTGATTTATGCTATCGGTGTGAGATAACATGTATATTTATTATTAATATATACTTAATGGCTCTGTTGTATCACATCGAGCACTGTTTTATTGACACCAGCACTATATGTGCAATATATATATATATATATATATATATATATATATATATATATATGTTTCATTGAATGTGACAAACAAGGAAAATCTTAAAAGATTTTATTAGGTTTTTCTAACAGTCTTACATTTTTCTTTTGGAGGGGTAAAGAGATTGCAAAAACAGTCTGTATTGATTATTGCCTCAAGCATTTTTGTCCAATTCATTAGTTCTTTTCAATGCATTCAATATGTTTTCATAATTTTTTTTCTAAGCTTTATTGTGTGGAAGTAGCAGAAATTCTAAAGTGTGCGGGAGAAATGTGGTTATGCTTCCATATTGTGGTATCAGTAATCATTACGGACAGTTTCTGCACTCTCATAGTCATAGTCCCCATATATCAAGACCAAAATGTAAGAACATGAGAAAACCTTATAAAAATCTTATAAGTCTGACACATTCAATGAAACATGTATAAAAGAAGAGTTACTGCCCTACAGGTACCTCCAAAGATTCACTAAAAAATGAGCATACATGATGAAAAAATGCCACAGATTTTATCATTTCTTGTCAAAATATTTATGTTATTAAAAGGAAAGACCAGAGTATTTTACACAATTACATTATATTATTTAATCCTTTTTATAACCTTCAAAATTTTGGTTAAAAAATTTTTTTTTCTTGCATCAGTGGGGGACCATAAATTAATATAGGGAATTTTAATGTGTTTTGCAATGAAAAACACATTTAATAAAACTTTCAGCACTTATTTAAAAAGGAATGACATTATTTTAGAAATTTTTCATTTTAGAAAATCTTGGTAAAAACATTTTTTACATCTTTTTAACCTCCTGACTACTGCCGATGGTTTTTTAATTTTTTTTTATGAAGACTTGAGAAATTAATTTTTGTAACACTTAATGTTTATATTAGTTAAATAGGAAACTCCTTGGAGAATTTATTTTAAATCATTAATTTTTTTTTGTAAAACAAGATTTCCAGTTACAGAAAATCTGCTCTGAATCATAAAATAAAAATGTAATAAAACTAAGATATCATTTAATTAGAAAAGCTTTTAATTTCTTTTATGAATACGATATATTATGGACACTATTGCCTTAAGAAAAACCAATTATCAATGAATAATGACTTTTAATCATAATAATTACTGACTGGTTTTGTGAACATATCTGCAATAAAATCAGTTAAGGGTACATCATGAAAACATATATTGCAATCTTGAACTTGAGTAATTTATATAATACTATTTCACATCAATGTATTTTGATTTGGGATTCTTTGATAACTCTAGTGATCCCTGGTTCTAGACAGTTTAAATGTGAATGGCCTAAGAGATCGGAGTAAGGTTGCCCGCCTGCTTCTTGATCTCTTGTCGTTCAGCGTAGATGTGGCCGCGATCCAGGAGACACGCTTTGTTTGCGATGTTGATGCTCGTCTGCTGTCTAGCGACTTTGTTGTCTATTCAGTATACGAGGACCAGCAGGCCAGAGGTGTTTCCTTGCTGGTGTGACATGACCCGAATTATTTATATTAAAAATAATTAAGTTGAATTAAATAAATCATTTCTAGTGTTGATGCCATGTAAAATTGTCCTCTGATATTCCAGAGACGGAAAGTCTTCAGGTTGATAAACCCAACAAACGACATTGATTGCCCTAAATACTTCCACATATGATGGGAAATATCTCAGGAAATGTCGGCTAATTTGCTTTTTAAGCCGCGCGCTAAGTATCTAATAAAAATTTCTGGAATCGTTATATTTAGGTGTAAATTTATATGCTTGAGCTGACAAGACTGGTATTCCTTAACAAGGATTTATTTAACGAAACATTCCCTGACTAAGCAATTCGTCAACTGAAGAATGCTAGTAAGGGAGGTAATTAGAATAACAAAACCGCCATAGGCAGATAAGTATAGTACAATGCTTAATTCGAAAATAACAGACATTTTGATAAAATATACCGTTTTGGAGTTATCGACAATAAAAGTTCGGACTCAGTCGCATTCAGACGTCGGCCATTACTGGCCTAGTTTAACTACATTCACTGCAGAACATTTCATGCGCAGAAGCTTAATTAACGGACTTTTTACTGCTCTTAACTGATCTTACTCGTCTAAATTACTGTGCATTTAAGTTGTGTCGAAAAGCAATGACAAATGGTAGATTTTATCAAAATTTAATTGTTATTTTCACGGAAATATAACGATTTGGGAAATTTTTAACAGATATTTAGCGCAGGGCATAACAAGCAAATTACTCAAAATGTCTACTATGAACTGTGTCTAATAGAAGAAAAAAAATAATAATCGACAAAATTGTAACATTATATGATAGATAAGTGACCGTTGAACATTCTTCTTATAATAATCCTTACATTTTCTCTCCTTTCTTCTATTCTTTGTCGTTTCTTTCTTCTCTCTTCCATGTTTTTATATATTAAAATAATTATAACTTTACATCTTGTATTTGTTTTCGATACGTTGTCTGTGTTGGTATTGGTCCCTAACTGAGTAGAAAACACCATTTGTTTTCGTTTAAGCGAACCGCATTCGATGCCATAAGATTTAATTTTGTTGAAAGATAACATTCGTAACATAAAACAATTGGCGACTCGTCTTAAGATACTCTATATTCTAGTCAGTTGAACAACGCATAAATAATGAACAAAGTGATAAAAAATTTGATCTAGCCAAACAATTTAGAGTCGTAAAATTTTTTAATGAATACGAAGTAAATGGATATTTCCTAACACTTCGAAAAAGTTGCTATTAGTTTGGACTGGCCTATAAATTCGTGGCCCATATCATTACAGACTGCATTAAACGGTAAAGCACGTTATAAAATAAAATAAGACATATCTCGGCTGATTTACAGGCAAATACTTAAGAGCGAGAACCGGATGTAAACGGGACAAAGCCCCGTCACAAAATGACCATTATCTTTCTTTACAAATGTTCCCGACACACGTGTTCCGGTCGAAAAATAAAATAATATTTAAAGTGCTCTATTTTTCGTCCAATAAAAATGCTTCCCTCCTAATTATACTCGCTTCGTTTCTCGAGCCTGTTAAGCCATAAAAAACACTATAAAAGGGGTCACACGGAAGTTCAACGGCAGTCAACAGGTGGCCAGTGAACAGACCTGACGGTCAGGCCGAGCGATCAGCAGCAGGGGAGCATCAACCACCGTCAACATGTGTGAACTACTATGACAGATCGACCAGATCCGAAAGCCGGCTTATGAACTTTACCACAAGGTAGCTGTCTTAAACCCACACGTTCCTGTTGAAATAAACAACGCAAATCTATTTCTACTGTTGTCGTATTTTTTTCTTGCAACCATGCTTGTCTATAACACTGGTGTCAGAAGCGTACAGCAAGAGAAATATGGACGACTACACGAGCTTCACCCGAGCCGAACTATTTACTCTCATCAAGGAACAGAAAACACTACTATTCAACTTGAAAACGGGACCAACACAGCCTTCTGAAGCCACGATACAGGAAATTCAAGCCGACATAAACGACCCAAACCACACCAATCCTGATCGGTCAAAATATCCTACGTCACAACACGCTCGATTCCTATCTAATCGACAACCAAAATGCGACTATAGAATTCAGACGCACACTTTCCTCAGGATATACAACACACACAGCCGCAATCATATCACCGTCATCGTCAACCAACGATCCAGCATATGGCGCCCAAGCTGACATCATCCAAAACCAGCCTACTATGGAACTACAGCCCAACATCCAGACACTGGATCAAAAGCTAACCTGGCTAAAGCATAGCACGGGACTATCGCTACCAAACCACCCGAACCGAGACGAACTAGAGGCCACTGCAAACTTACTCATTCGCTACGCTGACATTATCGGCACAGAAAGCAGCAGCAAAGACACATTCATCCGACCCATCCGCATACCAACCAACGGCCAGTCTCGCAGCCAGAAACAACACCCGTTAGCCCAGGCTTTGGAAGCAGACGTAGATACCGAAATTAAGCGTATGGCTGATGAAGGTATCATTGAAAACTGCAGCGACCCCAAAGGCTTAATAGCCCTGTATTTGCCGTACGCAAGAAAAACGGATCGATTCGTGTCGTTGCTAACTTGAAAAGAACTCTCAACAAAGTCGATCTTGACCCTTACCCAATGCCAAGGATCGACCACTTGTTCAGCAAAATCGGCAAAGGCAATAGATATTTCACTACCCTCGATCTACGCAGCGGCTACTGGCAAATTGAGATCGATAAGCGAGACCGATACAAAACAGCATTTACATGGAAGGACTAATGCTATCAATACACGCGCCTGGCCTTCGGCCTTACATCTGCCGGCCAAATCTCCCGTTGCATAGCAGAAGCACTAGCCACGGTCACATCCCGTGACAACATTTCCTCCTATATCGACGACAACCTGGTCCACGCTAGGACATTTAGGGAGTACATACTCTCCCTCGAACAATTTTTTACTGCCCTCCGGAAATTCGGACTCAAGCTGAATCCAGATAAATGTTCCTTCCTCGCATCAGAGGCAAAATTCCTCGGACGCATAGTAAATAGCGAAGGATTCAAGGCTGATCCAGAATACGTTCGTGCCATCAGGGAAATGTAACCTCCAACATCAAAAAAGGAATTACAAAGCCTTATCGGCCGTTTAGTGTGGATCAGACAATTCCTAGAGACACGTCTTCACGAACAAATCAGATCAGATATGTTTTCAAAACTTATGGGTCCCATACACGAACTCAACAAGGTTAATAAACCGTTTGTCTGGACGCAAAATGCCGACAGAGCCTTCAAAAAAATCAAGGACCGTCTCTCTTCGCCACCCGTCATCGCGTTTCCAGATTTCTCCAAACTTTTCACACTCACTACCGACGCCAGTGACGTCGCATGTGGAGCAATCTTAATGCAAGAAGCCGCCAACGGGAAGAAAGATATCATAGCGGTCGCTTCCCATACATTCAACTCCACGGAACAGAACTGGTCCACGACGGAAAGAGAGGCATATGCAATAAAGTGGGCAATATTGAAATTTGATTATTTCCTTCGCAACCGCCCTTCGTCATCTTCACCGACCACAGATCGCTGACATATCTGGACCAACGAGAGTTCAATAATGCCAAAATACGACGATGGCAAGAAGAAATTTCATGTTATAAATTCGTCTTGGAATATGTTGAAGGCGAATCAAATGTATGGGCTGACATGCTCAGCAGAGGCTGCAGACATAAGAAAACGAAAGCCCCGAACGACCCTACACCGGCAGGCAGGAGATTCGAGGTAAGCGGTTCAGACCTCCGCGTATACATCCCATCTTGGTGCCTCGGCGAGTTTAACGGTTTACAGATCATTCCCAAAACTCACACACCACAAAACGCCCGCACCCACAAGCGCGTCACCAACGCATTCTTCGCCTATCACTCCACCACCACCATCCCCACTGAGAGTGGCAAAGATCATCAGCGCCCTCCAGTCACCCAATCCAAGTGAACCTCATATCGATCCTGACGACCAACGAGCTACACTTTTCAAAAAACATTTCCACCAATTTTTTCTAGAACCAGTCACCTCCGTTTTGATGATAAGAGACAGTAAACACTCTCCGAGATTGGTTGTACCATACAAACTACGACCCAGATACCTCTACCAGGCACACGAGGGCAACAACCACTCAGGTGTCACCCGTATGCGAGAACTCCTTTCCAGCTACTGGTGGGAATTCAAAAACCGCGACATCAAGGCCTATGTCGATTCTTGCGACACGTGTGCTAAGTGCAAGAGCAACTACGGTAGACGCACCCACTGGCCCATTGGCCACTGCAAACGAGGAAAGAGACCATTCGATCTCGTCTTTATAGACTTTGTCACAATGCCCAACTCAAAGGGAAAACGCTACATCCTAACCATCTTGGATAGCTTCAGCCGACACTTTACAGCCATACCATGCGCGAGAGACCGTGCTAACGACGCCGCCCGCGGATTGTACCATTTCTTCCTTCGACACAGAGAGATTCCACGCATAGTATCCTCTGATCGAGGCACACACTTCACTGGAGAAGTCTATCGACAATTCTGTAACCAGATGTCAATCACGCAAGAACTTCACTATAAAAGGGGTCACACGGAAGTTCAACGTCATTCAACAGGTGGCCGCTGAACAGACCTGACGGTCAGGCCGAGCGATCAGCAGCAGGGGAGCATCAACCACCGTCAACATGTGTGAACTACTATGAGAGGTTGACCTAGATCCGAAAGCCGGCTTATGAACTTTACCACCCCAGCTGTCCCAAACCACAGAAACGTTTCTGCTGAAATAAACCAAGTAAATCTATTTCTACTGTTGTTGTATTTCTTTCTTGCAACCATACGCTTGTCTATAACAAGCACAAAAGATCTATGCTGCTTTATCATCATCTGAATATAATGACTATATTATAGTTAAATTAGCTGATAGGCCTCTGCTGCCATCAAAGGTTTAGGAGTTTAAAAATAAGTAATGAACAAACTTATGTAGAGTTTGCCGGTCAAAAAGAAACTTATTTTGATAGATGGAGTTTATCCAAGGAAGTTGGGTTTGAGCACAACAAATTTAGACAAATGGTCCTAATTGAAGAATTCAAGAAATGCGTTCCAGACTTTGTGAAACCTTATTTAGATGAAAAACGGGTTGATAATGAACATGAGGAAATGGCTGAGTTAGCTTGATGACTTTACGTTTTTAACACATAAATATAGTAAGAATAAGACCGGTAATTCATTTGAATCAGGAGGTTGTCTAGGAGGTAAATTTGGATTTAGTCCAAACCCAAGTGCTAAGTCAAATCAACCATAAAACCCTAACCATTTTCCCGATTCTTATAAAAACAATAACAAAAGTTCGAATTCTCAAGTAATAAGTATTTTAAATCTTCAGAATCTTGACAAATTGGTGGATGGAATCGAAAACTCCACATGTATCAATTCTGCAACAAAGCAGGGCAAGCAATAGTAAATTATTAAACTCAAAAGAAGGACGATTCCTGAGGGGGGCTAACACGGGTTAAACCTCAGGGGCTAATATCTTTTAATGACAGTATGTTGGATAAGATTTTTGTTGAAAATGTTAGGGAAGAATACAAACACTATATTTCTACTGGGTCTGTATCAAATGTGGCTAATGCTAGTATTAAGATACCAGATTTTGCGGGATACGGGAGGTACCCAGTCCCTGATTTTGAAAAGTTGTTTAAAAGTTGAGTCGAATTCAGCCACAGGGAAATTCAAGGTTTTAGTAATAAAGTTAAAATTCCCTTGCATAGCATTTATCTTGTGTCCGAATTTGTTTCAGTACCTGTTGTTGTGGGAGTTGTTCCCAAATTATCTATGAATGGGTAATGAGTTTGTTGGCGGGAAAGCCATCATCTATTCCTCAAAAGTTAAAAACCCTAGTGTATTTTCTTCGTCTGTGACAACACGTTCTTGAAAGAGAGAAACAATTAATAAACGGAAATGTTATGATATGAGGGATGTAATAGTTGATTTATGCCAGACTTTCTTGAATTCTGCTGAAAACACAAATTCTTTTCATCCTAATCAACATACAAGTAGATGTGACGTTGGCAACGTGGAGCCTGTCATTGATATTCTTTTGTCTCGGAATCAACTTGTGATGGAAGAGAAGAAAGATCGTGAAATTATATCTCTTTTTGATAATGTGGTATCAGTAGAAAATATGAAGAAAATCAATACAGGATATTTTATAAAAGATAACGTACTTATGAGAAGCCTTCAATATATTGGGTTGTTCCATCAGGTGGTTGTTCTTAAGATTTATTGACCAGAAATAACTGCGCACAAAATTCATTTGGGAGACCATTTAAGAATAAATAAAACTTTTGATAAAATATTAAGACATTCTTTCAATCCACATTATTATTTTCTTTCTTTTAGGTGGGTTGGTGTGTAACATGATCCTCTTTATTTATATTAAAAATAATTAAATTGAATTAAATCAATCATTTGAAGTATTGATATTTAATATAAATCCAAATCCTAAAATTTAATTATTTATCTTTTATTCTGTATAAAATATATATGTATATATATATTCTTTAAAATACTATTTCTTAAAAATACGGACTTAACCGCTTTTAAATTGGGTCAACGATTAAAATATCAATTTCAACGATAGGGGGTGTTCCTTCACTAACGGATCAGAAAGATTGCGGCTGTTGTATCGAGAAAACATAAAAAAAAAACGTTGTGACCAAAATTGACCCCTTTCTGCCTCCCTTAAAAAATAAATTGACGCATATTTTCTGTAGCCGCTTCGATTGAGAATATAACCTGTTTTTATGAAGGAACATATAAGGCTTCTTGTAAAATTATTTTTTGTTTCTTTCCTTAGTGATCTTTGAGAAAAATAACGCCATCGCCTTTACCGCAAAATATTCTCATTTGAACGGCTCCCATCGTCCTATAAAATATTTTGACGAGACAAAATTTTTATCTAGTCTGATAAATTTTGATTTATCTGTGGTTATATGAGCTGTATCTCCACAGTCTACTAGCATATTACTGGAATTCATTTCAATATAAAAATTACTGACATTTTCTGTAAATAAGAAAAATAATTTTCCTTCGTGTCAGTCATCAATTTTGCTGATTTTTTCTTTCTACAATGTTATGACTTCCTTTTTTTAAATCTTCACACCTCACACAAGGCAATGAAGCCACTAAGACCCAATCGGATACAGAGTGTGAGAGAATATGAGAAAAACATTATTAAGGAGAGAACAATAAAGGAGGAGGAATAAAGAAAAGAGAAAATAACGATTAAAATGGCATTTACATTTTGAATATCAAAGTTGACAGGAAAGCAAGATGCCGGATGAGAGTTCCACAAGCGAGAAGTACGAGAGAAGAAATTGTTAGCATAAAAATTAGAAATCTAACTATTTCAACTCTAACTTCATGAGACCTTGTTGCCAATCTAGTACTGCGCTTAAATTCATAAAATCTAGATACCAAAGAGGAAAGTTAATCAGAACAATTACCATTTATAGAAAAAGCACAAGCGAATCAACGACACGAAAGGGACTGAAGTCGAGATGCCAATAACATTTCAGATTTTTCTTTGTATTTTATCTAGAATCTTAAATACATAGCAAAATCACCAGACAAGATGTGACAATAGATGAATGGTAGAATTATAAATGTATAAGATAGATTCTGTCGAGAAAAATTGTCTAGCACACCAGTGAACCAACATTTGTAGCAGCATACCATTTTCACTTCAATATTAATGGAAAAAGTTAGGAGAAGGTGCAATGCGTGGCTCTCCTTGATTTTAGCATCAGCCATACAGATAGAAAGTAGAAAAGGTTCTCTCAGACCATTAAAAGTGAGCAGTTTCGTTTTGGAGGCGTTAAAATAAAAAAAAAACCGTTGTTTGCTCCATTTAACACAGATTGTAGGTCATTTTTAAATCAGCTGCGAATTTGACCTTATCGAACCGATCAGTCTTACTATTAAGACAGCAATGAATAGTTGTGTCATCAGCATATATACCGAGTTAAGAACCAATAACATCAGGATGGTCGTTGATGAAAACTTGGAACAATATATGGTTAAGGATAGAGCTCTAGCGGTCATCTGAATTAAATCAAAAAGAACTAGAAGAATATCCGTACAAGAGAGTTTTGCATTTCGTGATTTGATAAGAAAGACTCAATCAAAAATTAGTCCAGAAATACCATAACCTTTCAACTTCTTAAGACCAGCATGTCAAACCTGTCAAATATCTTCAAGATATTCAAAGCATCAAGCAAGAAAATAAGAGGCAGCAAGGCATTTATTCTCAAGTTTAGAGAGAATAGGAGACAGTTCTTAAGGACTTTTGTAGGGATACCATCAAGTCCAGATGCTTTGTGGGGAACCAGTTTAGAGATGGTAGCAGAAACCATGGTCAGATGCATATCACTCAATAGAGACTCAGTTCTAAGTCAGGCAATGAATCAAGAGTACAATTTGAAGAGAATTTACTGGAAAAAAACATTCTGCTTTATAAGACGATAATAACATCTCAAAATGAGTGGAGAGAGGAGAGATAAAAGAGTTATTTAACACTATTATTACAGAACCGGTAGTAGTCGCGAGAACCAAACTTGTTAGAAGCTATACAGTGCCTCATTTTATCAGCAAAGACTTAACCTTTTTGAGGACACGTTTACAGTTATTATGAGTATACACAAAGAAGCGTATGTTGTGATTGGAACTATCACGTTAGTACAGCCAGAAAAATGATTCACATAGGCAATAGTGGATGAACAGGAAGGTGTGAACGAAGTAAAATTTTTGGTTTCACCTAGTATTTCTGAGAATGTCTCAAAAGCATCGATGTCGGCTTTAACTGTGGTACAATTCTTAATAGAAAGGTAAGTATATCAATCCAAGGAGCATCTCGAATAAAGTCACGAAATGAATCCCAAACATTACTCTGGTAACAGAAGGAAGTCATTTTAATAGGAGGTTCCTTTCTAATAGACGACTCAAAAGAAACATCAGCAGATACTACAGCGTGATCCGAATTACAAAGAGAACAGAGTTGTGATGCGCGACAAGAGCAAGGAAAAGAGGTAAGGAACAAATCTACTAAAGCATGCTGGTCACAATTATTAGGGAAACAAGTAGGAAAATCTTTATTTCATTAAGTGGGATTCAAAAACAATAAAATAATTAGAAATTAATTTTGTCATAATAATGTCAATGTGATAGTTTAATGAAACTTTTCTATTAGAAAACAGTTCATTTTAAAAGGATCAGTTTGTGTACATTTTTCCTACGCCATGACGAGTACCTTCCCTTTAGTTATTGTTATTGCTCTCTCGTTCTATTTCTGTTTCATGCGTGCCTTTGTTCTTTTTAATAAAGCGCGTTCTCAGCTCATATTCAATCTATTAAGGCTAGTTGTTTTTTCCTTAACGAGAGTCACTTGTCTGTACTAGTTGATATATTATCGTTGTTCTTAATTAAACTAGACGTAAGACAATCCGTCCTACTGGCGTGGTGCCAACGGTTATCGAAATACACGCAACAGAACAACGTATTTTATATCTCCGAACAACACCGTTCTGTACAATCGGTTTCCTCGAGGAGGGGAGCATATGTCTGGTGGATAGTCAAGTGCTTGAGAGGGACCTCTCTTTCCAGAGGATGGCCCTCTTGAGACCCCTGTTTAAGTTAACATCTCGATGGTAAAGCGACTGACGACCCCAGGAACTTTGATAATGCGTCTGGGGTCATAACCGTAGTAAGAATTGCAGGCACAAAAAGGCCTGAGACTTCATCGCGGCAGCCAAGAACTCCTTCCTGAAGCTCCGGATGGCCCAGCTGGAATCTCCGAGGCTTCGAAAATTATATAAAACTTGTTCAGCGAGGGCTCCAGTTTTGATCTACCCCTCGTTATACAGTGCCCTGAAGTTAACTTTTCCTACGGATGTCGGCGGTATTGTCACCGATCTACAGATTACGTCCGACCTGGGCACTGGTAGCTTATGACAATCCATCAGGGTTCAGTCTCCTACAGATTTTTGTCCATTCTGCATTTAAGGGAACCCGTTTAGAAAATATCTATCAAGCTAGTCAACTTGAATGCGAGGGGCCTAAGAGATCGAAGTTAGGCTGTCCGCCTGCTTTGTGATCTGTGCGATGTAGATGAGGCCACGATCCAGAAGAAACACATTGTTTGCGATGTTTATGCTCGTGTACTGTCTAGTGACTTTGTTGTCTATTCAGCATACGGGGTCAACCTGGCCAGAGACGTTTCCTTGCAGGGTACGAAGGTAGACTTTGTCTATGTGGATGCCACATCCTGACCAATATTGCCGTGAGCAGTAGTTCGCTTCGGGTCATTGTGGTTTATGCGCCCAACGATCAGACGGAGCGTGTCTCCTTTTGCCGTCGGTTGAGACCGTTCCTAGTGGAATCGTTGCGCTTAGTCTTAACGGGGGACTTGAATGATGTTCTGGACCCAAAATTAAATAGGGGCGGGGAGCTAGCGGAATGGCGGGCGATCGTAGCTTGGGTGATCTGATCGGCGAGTTTGGTCTGGTCGATAAATACCGGGTTGATCACTCAATGGGGGGGATGTGAACATGGGCTCATAAGTGGCCGTCTACCGGGTTTGCCAGCTACCGGGATAAAATGTTAGTGAATATGTTAGTGAAAAGATTTTCTAGATTGTTCAACGTTTCACTGGTTAGACTATTCAGACCATAGACTTGTCTGTGTCCGGATGGTGTTAGCTGCTAGGCATAGAATGGGCACTGGACAGGGGTGACTACCTGCAAAAGCTAACTAGATAAGTACAGCGGGAATCAGTGGGGGACGATTATTAGGAATAATTGGTGGGGGAGGCTTAATGATAGCATTAGGTCATTCACCAGCGAATACAGCCAATGACTCACCCTATATAAGGCTAAAAAGGTGATGATTCTCAAGGATAGTCTGTCCCGGGTAGAAGCTGGGGGGATTCCCTAGAGATAGATTTAGCTAGACAGCTCTGTAGCGTGCGGCTAGTGAGAGCTACCGGCATCAGGTAGTTAGATATAGGTTTAACAAGATGTCTAACGAAACTGAATATAGGTGAAGGTTCCGATCGATACATTTGGGAGGTCGATACTCCGGGGATGTCTGAGGTCAAAAACATGTGCGAGAAGTTTCGACGACATTTAGTGAATCGGTTTACCAAGGAGCCTAATCCATGTGGCGAAGAGTTTCGCAGCTATGTGGCTTTCCTCGGCTTGAGCTGACTGAAGCAACTATCTGCGAGGGTGATTTTGATTGCCGTGTTCAATAACTGGCTGTGGAAGTTGTCCGTCGACGACTGGATCTCTAGGGGTGTGATCACGCTGTTGAAAAAGGCAAGAGTGGTAGGCGGTATTTAGACGCTAAGTTAAAGACACTGCTAATTTTGGCCAAGATCCTGAATCATTCCAAATCGTTGACCATTAGTACCTGGCTCTGTTCTGCAGGCCACCGGATTCAAACCCAACTTCTGCAAGTGGATCAGTCTTCTAAATTGCTGCCCCAGTTCTGTGGTACAAGTGAATGGAAAGCGGTCGCCCGCTTTTGCGTTGTCACGGTCGGTCCGACACAGTTGTCCGCTGTCGCCTCTACTTTACGTTTTGGCGTTAGAGCCTCTCTCTCGCCGGCTAAGGGACAGGGCGTGCAGTCAGGCCCTACGTGGAATCGTTGTCCCTGGAGTTTCTCGAACCTGGGTTTCCGCGTACGCCGATGATGTATCCATTTTCGTGTCGCGCTGCAGCGACATTGAGATGGTATAGAAGGCACTAGAACAGTACGAGATCACGGGGGCCAAGAATTCCAAGACTTCCGGCTTCCGGTTAGGTGCCTGGAAGGGAGTCGCGCTTCCGGGGTCCTTTAGTTGGACAAACAGACTCGTCCGCATTCTTGGGGTGTGGTTCAGGTCCGGGATCCAGCTGAAGAAGAATTGGTCGGAAGTGCAGGCAAAGGACTTGGCTCCGACGGTGGTTGTTCGTGAAGGGTAGGTCTGAGGCGTGTGTCACTTAGGTCTTTCGTCTTATCCTTTAACGGTTTTCTGTATTACCTCTCTGCAAAGACTGTAAGAAGGCCCTCGAGGGTTTACTATCCTGGCAGGCGATTGTTTCGGGACATGCCATTTCTCAATTAAGTAGCCTTCAGACGTTTGACTTTGGTCTAGAGGAAACGGCTTCGAACGCCTTCTACCATTGTGCGCCCGTTCTGGGACTATGTCGGTGAGTTGAAGGCTCGTATCGATTCCGAACATCTCCTGTCCATCGATCTCGCATACGCGTGCGGTAATGTGTCGCCCTGGTTCTGTTGGGTGAAATGAATGGTTTTTCTCACGTCGCTCGCCGTGGCAAGAATGGTAGTGTGGACGTCGCGGATGGAGAGAATCTTACAATACGAACGCTATTCTCAGCAGGATCTGGTCGGATTCTTTGGACATCAGCTCAAGATGAAGATTAGTACTGATAGAAAACGTTTACTATTGACAGATTTCAACGAAAGATGGGTAAATGTGGCGAACTGGGTTCGTGTAAACGGGGCCAGTCTTGATTTTCTTTTTTAAGTTCTCCTTGACGCAACGGGTTGGCTTCCTGTGAATCCTTCCCTGGGAAAGATAGACTTTCTTTATTTACTTAGTTAATATGAGTAAGTGTTGTTACCGGCCTCCTGCTCCCGGCATTCTCTTTTGTTATGATCCATATCATGACTCCCAACCTCCCCCCCATTTTCTTTTTGTCTTTTTTGGGGGGGAGTCATCTCGACTGGGTCAGTCTTTGATTTATCCACTCGATCATTTAATTTTTTACCCTTCCCTCTCCGTTAGTGAGTGAGCTGCTTGATTCAGTATGAAGGCAGAATACAGCGGCCGCTCTCATTTTTGTATGGAGGACGAGTACTGCTAACATCTGTTACGTTTAGTTTGAATCTTTTGTTATTTTTAGTTTTGTTTTTGGGTTCATCCCCTCCCCCATCATTTTATCATTATATTTTTATGTATGTGTGGGGTTCAGCGTACCCGGATTAAAGGAGAATTTAATACGGGATACCCTGCCCACAAAATACAACGCAAATTTCAAGAAGAAACAACACGATAAGGAACGTTTATAGAAAATAGAACATTGTATATTTATTATCTTGTGAACAGGGTAAAAAGGATTAATGCTTTAGTTCGTTTAAGCAAAATTGTGATTTTGATGAAAATGTCTGTGTTCGCTGTCTTTTAACGGAGTAGCAGAATAATGTCTGTTTCTTTTGTTTTTGTATAGTTGTAAAATGAAAAAGGGGCGAGCAATTTAAGTTGAAAAAGAGAGTGTGAATGAGGAATAAAGATAAAAGGAAAATGTACTTATGAATTGTTTTGGAGTCAGTTGTAAATTTGTTGTTGTTGTTGTTCTTTCCTACTCCACGTTCGGCTCTTTGTGTCGGTTTGAGTCAGTGATGAAATTTACTGTCAATCTTCTGTGATCTTTTGCGCCCTTCTCTGACTGACTGACTGGCGACTGACTTGAAAACTCTGTATTTATTGTTGACTTTTTTTCACACTGGCTCGTTATCTTTTTTTTGGTTTAACAAATCGCCTCCTTTCATTGGTCAGAAAATTAATTTCACAACTTATTGTGAAATCTGTTTTTGGTCGTTTTGATCCGATTTTGCGGGTGTGCAAATCTACTTTGTGTTTTTTTAGTCATTTCTTGGAATATAGGATTTGTATCCTATATATGTTTATAAGAAGAAAAAAAAGAAAAAAGAGACATGTTAGAACTTGAAATTTTTATGTCGGGGTTTTTTGTAGGTTCCCCTGTGAATATGTGGTATTGTAGTATATGTATTATTGAATGGTGATGAATGAGTTCTTGTGGTGAATGAGTAAATTGTAATGGATGAATAGGGTGTGAATAGGATTAGCAAGGTCTAGGATAGTGTTGACCAGCCTTACCCACTTCTCCTCCGGCCTTGTGACACAATTATTTTTAACGAAACAATAAATCTTCCATCTGTTGATCTGACAACGTCTTTTCCAGTGATTACTCTACTTACTAACAATATGGCGTCGTCGATAGGACTTCTAACTGCGTTAGATGAACCGGAGAAATGTAGATTAGATGTTTAGCAACGTTGTCTATGGTAAAGAAACTGAAAAACAGGAAAGCCTCTGGATGGGAGTATGAAATTACTGATTTATTTTTGACTTCGATAGGATTTGAAGCAATAAAGAAAATATCTATTACAGTGTACCCCAAAATACTGAAATAACATATTAAGAAATTTCAACGATTATAAAAAGAACCATGCTTACCCCCATAAAAAATGCTGGTCATTGCAGAAAGAACAAAATTTCTGGAAAATGTAAATGTAATGCAATATTTACCCAGAATGAAAGAAGCATCAAGATATTGCAGAATTTGAAAACCCGAGTTCGAGAGAAATGTCTATAGAAGACGAATTAATTCTTCTAAGACTAATTGAAAGCATGTATGCCGTTACCTGCAAACATATGATCCTAGAACGACTACAAGCGAATGATATGAATTTAAAAAGAAGTGTAAAAGTCTTGTAGCAATTTGAATTAATGAATTTAATAATTATAAAAACTATGTGGAAGCATACATCACAACTAAAATTATAACTGCAAATATTGCGACAAAGAACATGAAAGAAACAAAAACAAATGTCTTGCCTTGTAAAAGGAAAAAAAAAATTTCAAGTTGTGTGCAGATACAAAAAGAGAATAGAATGGATAGAAAATATAAACCCTTACACTGAAAATATATTTGATAAGAACACCTGCAAAAAGTAGAACGACAGTAAAATTGAATGGCATAACTTTTCACATGCAGGTTGACACGAAGAGCGATGTTACTTTGATCCCAAGAAATGTCTGGGAAAAATGGCTAAATCCAAATTAATAAAAAGTAATCATAATTTAAAACAATTTGATAAATCTGTCATCAAAACTCTAGGCTACTTTGAAGGAACTTTCGAGACAAAAAGCTGTTTTGAGATTATTCCCATGACTGTTGTAGAATTTATAAAAAAAAATCATGGACTCCCGGGAATAGACGTTTTAAAAGTGGATAAGGCAAAATTAATAAACTGGATAAAACCTGACATAGGACTATTGAGCGGATATAAAGCGAGTATTCGTTTAAAAGAAAATAGTCACCCGATCTATTTTGAATCTCGAAAAATTCAGAAAGAGTGAATCAGAAAGAGATCTAATTTGCAACGGATTATAACACTATTTATTCTATCTTACATTATAATTGCATATATATAATTTCAATTCACAACGTATCCTAGCAAATACCACCAACAATTAATATTATCTTCATAACATTACCGACCCAAATTTAATCTAAGAAAAGCAACAATAATGGGCAAGCAGTGAGAATCAATAAGCTCTATTCTGAAATGAAATGTACACGTTTTTGATCTAGCTAAAATATGGTGAAGAATTGTTTAAGTGAATTGATGAGAAAATAGATTATATTAAAAAATAATAGTCTTGATAACTAATTTTCACTCAATAGCCGCAGGTTTCAAGAAACCAACACTTTTTTAATTAATACTTTTTATGTCGTTCCTTTGACATTACAACTGAAGAGGAATTTTCAGAACATCAATCATAAACAAATCTAAAATGTTGACTTCACAAAATTCTCCATCATCATGAATACTGTTTATCTTCAAACA
Source organism: Acanthosepion pharaonis (assembly GCA_903632075.3). NCBI lineage: Eukaryota > Metazoa > Mollusca > Cephalopoda > Sepiida > Sepiidae > Acanthosepion > Acanthosepion pharaonis. The sequence continues at coordinate 134,482 of CAHIKZ030003079.1, forward strand.
AATAAGTTAGATTTTACATTTATTCCTTACTTTGTGTTGAACTTGAACTTTTTTTTAAAATTTAAAATGACTGTATTTTATAAAATTTTATTCAAAAAATAAAAATGTCATCATTTTTTTCGTAATCCAACAAGAACTTTAAAAAGAAAAGTTTATGTTTTTAATCTTTCTTTATTTGACTTTCTTCGAATTAATTACGGACGTTTTTAAACAGTATACCACGAAAATATCTTTATTGTTTCATTTTTTATGGGTACCACTTAAGCTCGATACTTGAATTTTACTTTGACAGTGTAATTCTGGTTTTGGGGTTTGTTTTTAATTCTAAAATTGTTTTCTTCTTCCCAGTTGTTTTCCACGTGGTAGAATTTGTAAGTTTATAAAACTTTAAAAAAACGTTTTTTCTTTTACTCAAACAAAACTTAATTGCGATTTGTTCCAATATTCTTCAAGAGAAAAAAAAGAACTTATCCCATTTTCTAAATTTTCCAAGTAATCAATTATTTGTCGTCGGTAAAAAATAAAAGTTTTGATTAGCGACTGAAAGCTGATTTAAAAATTATAAATTAATTCAGAAATCCATTTGGCAAATGACAAAAAAGTAAAGTGTCACCTGTCAATAACACGCGTGGTATTTAGAGTGTTCGCAGTTTTTGCCGTTGTTATGAAGTAGAGTACTCTCTGGAATAGACGTTGTCAGGTCAACAGATGGTAGCTCGAATGGCATTTTCTGTAACGTATTGCTTTTATAACAGTACCTCATTTACATACATCTCCCTGAACCGAAATGGCCTTATGCCTTTCGTTGATCTTCTAATTATTCTTAAAAAATCTAAACTCTCCTTTTTTTGGTGTGTATGCTATAGGGGACCTAGCTCTGAGTTCTTTTTCCTCTTCCAACTCCTCGTTTTTTGCAAAATTCTGGCATGTTGTCTGAGACCAAATTCTTAGGTATCTTGGAAATATTGTTCTTGATATTTGTTTTACAGTGGTGGCTTTTCTGTCAGCAACCTAAATTACTTCAGGCCACATAGAAAATGAGTCCACTAAAATTGAAATTAGCTCCATACCTTTTATATGGACATGATCCCATGGTTATTTTTTCTTAGGTCACGAGTGAATTTTGTTTTGCCGAAAGTTTTTTTTTTTCAGCGCATTTTCGGCAATTTTTACATAGTCTTCTACATCATGAGAACATCCTGGTCACCGGGCTTGTAATTTTAATCTCATTTGTGTCGCTGTTATACTACAATGTACATCATCGTGTACACTTTTTAGTACTTCATTTCGGAAACTTTGTTGGGTTATTATAATAATTTATATAATGTGTCTATTGTATATTATGCCTTTTTCTGCAGTTAATGCGTTGATTCTTTGTAGGGTTTTCTTTTTTATTCTGTCTGAAATTCTACTTAACACTAGATCTTGCATGATTTCCATTCTGAGACGATTTAGGGGTAACATGTCCATTTCAACCCAGAACAATATTTTATCTTATGAATTTTCAAACGTTTCTAAGTGTTTACTGTCGAAATTTAGTCAGGAATGCGCATCTACTTGTGGAATAGTGTTTCCCTTTACGTACATGATGTCGAAATCAAAGGCCATGGGTTTTATAGCCCATCTTAAAATTCTAGATGTGACTTTCTGGGATAAAATATGAACTCTAAATGTTTGTGATCTGACTTTAACAAAAATTTTCACCATAAAAAATATTTTCAAAATCTTTCTGTGCTCTATGCTATTGTTAACACTTATTTCTCAATATTTGAGTAGTTAGCTTCTGATGACGTTAATTTTCTCAACAGGTACATTATTATATGATCTTCTTGAGATCATCCAATGATGACATCATCCAATTGCGATCATCCAATTGAGATCATTCAATTGCCGCTGCAGCATGTTCACTTGTATCCGTAGTCAATGTCACTTCTTTTTTGGGATCAAAGATTTTTGCAATCGGTTTTCTCATTAGTACCCGTTTTTAAGCTTTCAAAAATTATATTTTGCCTTTGACTCCATTTAAATTTTGTATTCATTTTCTGTAATTCTGCAAATAGTTTTGTTAGGTAGCTGTATGTAGGTAGATATTTGCTATAAAAATTGGTCAATCCCAAAATGGATTCTAATTCTTTTTTATTTCATGGTGTAGATAATTCCGATATTTTATTTATCAGTTTATTGTCTAGTGAAATTCCTTCTTTAGATATTTGGCATGTCGCCATTTAACTTACATTTATCGCTATTTATCGTCATACCAGCATTTTTTAATTTGTTTAAAACTTGTTCTGATTTTTTTTAATTCTTCTTTACTGTAAGCACCTATGCCTACATCGTCTAATTATATGTTTTGCCCCGTCTGATAGAACTTTTTCAATTGCCTTTTGAATAAAAATATGGCTTGAGGCCTTAAATCCAAATGGAAGACGATTCCCTCTTAGTAAGCCTATTTTGGTATTAATTGTAGTGAGTTCTTTAAATTTTTCGTCAGTCTCTATTTGGTTATATGCCGATTTCAGGTCAATTTTGGCAAAGTATTTAATTACTACTAATTTATGACTTGCCATTTCTCTGTTAGGTAAAGGGAATGAAATTGATCATTCACACCTATTTTATAATCCCGCATATCCTGAAATCGCCATTGGACTTTCGTATCATAACAATTGGTGAAGCCTAATTGCTACCACCTTGGATAACTTTCTCCTATTTGCATTGTTCTACCATTTTCTTTCGTTTTTCAACTACCATGGCTAGAATGATTCACACTCCACGTCGGCCGGATTTGAACGCTAATAAAGCAAAACCAAAAATAAAATAAAAAGTCGTTCCCTGCACAGAGGCTCCAAACATCAAATCCAGCCCACAAAACAAATCCCCTCAAAATTATAAAATAAGCCAATCATGAATGTTACCGCCAAAGAAAAAAGATGAGCTAAAAAGCCTCTACAATTTGCTTTTAAGAAAGCTGATTATAAACGACAGACACAGTAGCGGCCAAATGACCCGACATACATCCACTCGAGACCCACCCCCCTCCAGTAAGGATAAATAAGAAAGGACCAACCATTTTTATGGTTCATTTGAGCTGGCACACTCACATTAGATCTGGTGGGAATATAATTCTAGGCAGTAGAATATTTTGTGTTGTTTAGAATGTCCGTAGAGGTTGGTGGTGGTTTCTTGAGCTGATCACATACTTCAACTTGATCTGTCCCATTTGTTTTCATTTTTCAAATATTACAGTGATATTACCATGTCTACAATAATTTCCGTTTCAGTTTGTGCATACCACTGCTCTGTATCAATGAGAGCTTTTCTTGAGTAAGCCACAGGTTTTTCTTTTTGTATCAGGGTTGCGTCAGGTTCATGCATTACATTGAATTACGAAGTGGTTCACTTGGATTGTAGAAATTGAGTACTGGTGCTTTTGTGACGAGTTGCTTCATTTCTGCGAACCCTGTGTCATGTATACGATACCATATACGATACAGAGTCGCTGCAGAAATCTTGCAAGTCGCTGAAGTAGGTGGTTACAACTTGTTGGCTGCATCAATTTTATCAGGATCTAGTAGTAGACTTAATGAAGTCTTCGCATTAAACTTAATGAAGTACTTCGCATTCGTTTAACCCTGGCAACGTATCATCTATGGTTGGTAAATGGTAGTGTTCGCGCTTCAGTGCTTTTTTCATTCTTTTTTTTTGAATCGTTGACACTTTCGTCAACCTGTAGATGCACTTGCCGAGGTCATGATCCCAGTTCACCACTGGGGATATCCGAATAGTCGGTTAATGTTGGTTCCGACTCTGATAGTGAGTGAACATTAATAATATTGTGATAATATACAATTATTAAATTCATCTGTTCAATTGCACGCTTTCTCTCGCAATGTGATTAATTTTCATCGACTGCAGTGAATTCGACCAAATGTTTTTCATTTTTTTTTTGCGTTACGCAGCGCGATCCGACACTTACCGATGGACGCTAGTTCAGTCTCATTTCATATTTTGTACTTTATTGGTTGGACGTTGCAGATCAGCATCGCACACTTATTTCTGCAGGATTACATTAACAGTAGCTCTACAGTTCACTTGAATCTTCACCTTGTTTTTATCGAACATCATGTTCGTTTAGATTATTTTGCTTGACTCTGCTCTCTCTCTCTCTCTCTCTCTCTCTCTCTCTCTCTCTCTCTCTCTCTCTCCAAGTTCACACATAACACATATTCGGTGTCAATAGAAGAATCTGGTAACACACAGCTAGTCTTGTGTTTTGATTTAAAAAAAAAAAACTAGGATGCGTCTTCGAGCATTTGAGTGCAAAATAATCTATGTTCTTACAAAGTCTATATTTTTGGCCCCAAACAGGACATTTTTTTTCGTTTTTCGAGCGTCTTACCACAGAAATTACACTCGATTTGCTTACGGAATTTCAATTTGGAACTTTGATTTTAGACTTCGTTTATTTATTATGTATCAAACAAAAGTAAATAGCTTTCAACTGTATAGTCGTGGCTTCAAAACTGCGCCATATTTCGAATGTTGTATCATTCTTTTCCGTGTTGACTCTAACACTCAGTACTATATAGTCGCTTAATAGAGAATTATGTAAACATTCACAAAACTTACAAGATTTGGATAGGTTACGCAGCATAGCAACATATGAATCGATGATCTTGTTGGGGATGTGCAGAATTAATTAATTGTAATTGAGTGAATCAGAAGGAATTTGTGTAGGTTGCGTGACTTTCTGCATCCACAAACAAATAAATAAACTAATTTTAAATGCAATAAAAAACAAGACATATTCAATTTAGAAACCAATAAAACATTTATATACAATTCAAAGTAATATATATACATGATATTTTGGTATATGTTACTATGGCAAAGTGTGTGTGATATTTTAGGTTTCGGTATGTCTCTCTTAGTATTTGTATGTTCATTTACAGTCTTTCCAGATTTGTGTTAATATTAAAAATGTCGATATTAAGTGTTTTGAGAAAGGAGGTCTTATGGAGTGATCTACCTTTGACTGTAATATTTCTGAATCGTTCGAACGTTGATTTTTACTTAATATGTAGTGAATATAATTCACTTTGGATACGCAAAGTTGTTTTAGGTTTGCGATTCGATGTCCACAGAGTTGGTCAAGTTTAAATTGCAAGTGAGTCAGCATTGATGTACTTTTGCGCGGTAAAATCGTGATTTCGAGTGACGTGGAGTATGTTGGCAATTTATCTGTGGATGTTCGTCTCTGACTGCTTTGGTCAGTCGGCGTTTTCTTTTTATATTATTTGAAAGTCCAAAATCGGCTCAAAGAAATTTTGGCGCAATTTTGTTTTGCACGTGAAACTTTCAGATTATTGTGTCGTTAACCAATGAGGTTTGTCGATTCGCCTAGTACGGTTTTTATTGGTCGAAGTTTTCCGTACGTAGGCGTAAGATATAGACTGTTCTGTTACTAGGGGTGATAGGTAGGAAAGGACGAATCTACAATCTCACCTGGTTTCTTGTCTAGTTGTCAAATTTGTCTTTTACTGTATCCAAGTCATCTTTCCTTTCTGTTGTGGCGAACAGAAAACTGTTGTAGATCGACAGCGCATCCGGGCCTATAGCGTGGAGAAATGGTGCAGTCTGGTTAGTTGGTGTATTTTGGTTGCTTAGTTTGGTCACAATACTGAAAGCCCGCATCTGTTTACAGACTTCCCATTCTTCAGAGGGATTTGCCTTCGTGTCCAGTTAGCCAGACAGCGATACATTTCCAAAACCATTTCCAAATCTAAGAGACATAACTCATTCAAACCTTCAGCTTATATGTATGTACACCAAAACACTAATAAATTCAGTTGTTATGTTTTGAACCATTACGTTTTGTCTTGTATTTTATATTATGTGCTATTTTACGTTAAATATAAATTGCATTGTGACCGCTGCATGTTTGGTAACCTCCAGCGTCTTTGCTTGCCCTTTTCCACGTCATTCCCAGTCAAAGATAAATAATTGTGGTGATGCGCGCTACAATAATGGTGACACCGTCAGAAATAAATATTTGTTGAGCGTATCACTCCAATAATGGTGACCTCGTCAGAAATAAATATTTTTGGATCGCATCGCTACAATGTTGGTGACCACGACGTTTAGGAAAGGCCACATTTCATTAGTGTGCCCGATGACGCAAAGGAACGCCCGACGCTAAGGAAAGCCCATGCGTAAAAACCACGTAATAGCCAGACAGGAAGAACATTGAAATTTTCATACGCAAGGAATTTAAAAAAAAAAAACTTCTCACCCCCAAAAAATTCTTTTTCGTCACCACGTGCGTACACACAGAATTACAATTCACAGAGACACTAAGAAGACCTTTTCTTCTGGACTGAAATAGATAAAATGTGAACCAAATCTCAAAAGGCGTCTCACCGTCCTTTATCTTCATCCTGCAATGATGCGACTCGAACAAACTAAGAATTTGCGAGAATGATATTCAGTCGACAATAATAGCAAATTCTCTTAAACATGCATTCGACACTCGGTAGAAATCCTACATCAGCTCAACTTCGCCACAACGCTGCTTCTATTAAATCTTGTGCGCCAATTATATCCACGCATACCAAACAAACCAGCTCATTTTTCAAACAAAACTACAGCCAGGTCAACGGACAGGTTGACGGAACGACAAAGCCAACTCAACGTGGAGCATTGGAAAAAGACAAATTTTAATAGCAAACGCAGATCACCACCGACGTTTCTTCCAGGACGTGCCCCGACTCTGACCCACTACAGAAAATTACACAACACCCTGACGACAACACAAGTACATTTCGTCGAATCAAACATCTCAACCACACTTAGACACATGTTTTTTTTCAGCCCACAAGGACAATATTTTTTACATATTAAAAGTTTTTCGTTCCTGCAACTTTTAATCTCGGCTGGGTATTTGTGGTAATTATCATCACCATCATACATACAAATCATGCGATAAGTATTCATTGGTTAATCTCCTCAAAACTAGCTCGCTGATTGGTCAATTCCGACCAATTTGATATCCTGCACGCGAGGAATTAAATTTCCCGCTCACTAAGGTTTGAGCCAGTCACGTGATACACCATCTTATATAAACAAAACACATGTAAGCTCTCCCTCTCTCTCTCTCTCTCTCTGTGTGTGTGTGTGTGTGTGTGTGTGTGTGTGTGTGTGTGTGTGTGTGCGTGTTTTCTCTATATTCATCTTATTCCTTGCTGCCAAGATGTAATCTTCAAGAGCTCCCGTCTTGAACGTCCGTCAGACGTTAAAGAACATTACCAATTCACGCAAGTACGAACTCTTAACTCTTCTGAACTCTTACCAACTTTACCAATTCGCATTTCCTAACATGCAACAGGAACTTTATTCTTCTAAAACTTAAGTTTAATAATTACTTCATCTT